>JANZLX010000007.1:12852109-12883268 GCA_025531955.1 Erythroxylum orinocense | reverse complement strand
GGGAACAGCTTCACCTATACACCGAGAGGAGGAGGTAATAGAGTCTCGTCTAGAGATCCTTTCAGGTTATTTGCTGCATTTGTTTTTTCAGGTTGCAGTTTGCGGGATTTCTTTGGTAAGGTCATGCCTGCATTCTTATCCACGGTGGTTCCTTCGGAGCTCGGAGTGTACATGAGCAGCCTTCTTTTGTTTCGTCTTGTTTGGGCTTCAGATCCTCGGTCGCTTTTCACATAGTTATAATTTGCTTTGTTTTCGTGGATTTCCTAGTGTTGTACTTTTGACTGTCGGATTTGAGTTCCTCTCTTGTTTCAGTTTGTTTAGCTTATATCAAGTTTGTTTATTTTAGCTTGCTGTGCCTTTTGGGGCACTTGTATCTGGACTTTTTGTACATAATTTTTCTTAATATATTCTTCTGATTTATCAAAAAAAAATGCCTAGAAGATAACGCTCTAAATGCTCCTCTATAACATGCAAAACACATTTACATATATCACACTTTTGCACAATTGTATAAGTATTCATTTATGCACATCTATGTATATGAAATATTTACAATGCATGTTCAATGACAATCCTGGATATCTTATCATTATTCTTGTCATAATAACATTCATATATGAAAACTCAAATAAGTTAATTTGTGTTAAGGGTTTGGACCACAATAAAATAATTTGAAACTCATTTCATAACCCAATTGATCATTCCAGATTTTTTTTCTAAAAGCATACTTTGAGTCCACCTTGCATGATCATTCTAATAAGGAAAATGGAGTAATTTGATAATACTTCCTATTAGAAAATTTTTCTGCTATGTCTTAAGTTTCTAATAACACCAAGATCATACAATTTGATTTAGTATATTGAAATGTATTTTCAAAATATTTCAGACTATTCTTAAATTGAAACAAAACTCTTAACTTAACTTCATATCAGATTTTAAAATTCTTAGAGACATAATTACAATTAAATTTCTTTAAGAAGGTTGTATTAATATGTCTCTAGTTTAATTTAAATCAAGAATCAACTCATTTGGAGATCTACAGTTCAAGATATAATCAAAATACCGAAGTATGTTCAGTGAAAGTTCTCTAGTTCATAACATTCCAACACATTTCCTCATTTTCATCCTAAATCCACTAATCTAATATTTCCTGAATGAATTTAAATGGCTCTAAATTTTCATGAAGAGGAAGAAAAATATATTAGGAATCTATTGGTTCAAGTTTCAGGTCAATTGGAGATTGGATGAAAAAGTTATAGCCAAAAGACTCAAAGCTGTTTAGCTTTAGGAAACCTTTAGATGCACAATCGTGCCCTCCATTATTTTCCAGATTTTGCAGCACGTCTTCTCTTCTTCCTCCTATATTCTACTACTTAATCCACAATCTCTATACACCATTTCTAACTTACATTCTCTGCATTTCTACTCCCATTCCAAGTCAACTTACTCTAAAAACAACTTAAGATTCAAGATTAAATTCAAACATCAAAACTCATATACGGACATCACCATTTTTTTCTATTTTCTCTCACTTCTACATTGTTTTTATAATAA
This sequence comes from Erythroxylum orinocense, assembly GCA_025531955.1. Lineage (NCBI taxonomy): Eukaryota > Viridiplantae > Streptophyta > Magnoliopsida > Malpighiales > Erythroxylaceae > Erythroxylum > Erythroxylum orinocense. Next base: position 12,881,714 of record JANZLX010000007.1, on the reverse strand, counting down.
AAAACAATCCAAAATCCAAAATAGAACGTATAGCCATACGGTTCTACATCACATTTTTCTGCTTTTGTTTCAGTTAAACTCAAATGATCACAAACACCAAAAACATAATATCATCCACGGCTATCATCATTTCCAACTTTCTCTCTGCTGTATTTTTTTTATGCTTAACAACAATCCTAAGCATAGCCTATATCATGCTTTTCACATTTTCCTACAATTCACAACTTCACAGATTCTCATTAAACTCAAAAACTCAAATTATCACAATCGGGTATTACACTTCCTGCTCATTCTACAGCAAAAATTTTCCATTTAATTCATTCATCACTATCACTTTACTTATCTGAAACCTTTCTATCTACATAAATCATGCATGAATTCATTTCCAACCAATAAAACCTCGTCAAAATTCATGTACAATAACTACAAAATTGAAAGCTCAGTTACTAGATTTCAGTAAAATATCCAACAGTGAGAGCGAAGATGAGCTCGCAGTCAATGGAAGGAAAACAAGATAAATGAAATAGAGAAAATTTATGGACTGGTAATTATACAACAATAATCATATGTTTCGGTGATGGATGAGTGAAGAGAGAATTTTTTTTGTATTGATGCTTTCGGTGAAGAACAATCGAAAGAGAGCATAAAATTTTCTCCAGCCAAAACATGTGACTAATGGGTTAAAGAATTCTTGCCACATGTTACCCATGCATGTAGGCCATTTTCACACTCCCATTTATCTTATATTTTTATATTTTTCCTAGTCCAAAATATCCCAAAATTTTAAAAATTTTCTAAAATTCACTAAAAATTTTGAAATAATAGTGACACTCTCAAAATAAATTTTCAACACAAATAATCCACAATTTACAATAAAATCACGTTTATAAATCAATTATACCCAGAAAATGTCAATGAATGCATGTACAATTATTTTAATGTGTCAAAAATAATTATTCACATGTATGTGTATACTCAATTATGCATGAGCATGCAATGCACTTATAATTTCTCAATGTCTTGTCATGTTCACTATTCTGGGGTTCTAGTCCCTAACATAGGATGTTACAGAGAAATCTCATGTGATATAGGTAAGAATCCCCTCTTGTAATTCTCCATGCTAAACCTCTTTAGTACTTTATCTATGTACGTGGATTGAGATAATCAAAGCAACCGTTTTGATCTATCTCATAGATCTTTATACCTAGTATATAGGCTGCTTCTTCCATATCCTTCATGGAAAAGTTCTTAGATAACCATATCCTAATAGACTGGAGCATTTAAATATCATTTCCAATAAGTAATATGCCATCTACATAAAACACTAAGAAAATGACTACACTTCCACTTACTTTCTTGTAAACACAAGGTTCTTCAACATTTTTTATAGAATCAAACTATTTGATTGTTTCATTAAAACAGATATTCTAACTTCGCGATGCTTGCTTAAGTCCATAAATGGACCTTTGTAACTTGCATGCTTGATCACGAAATTCTTTGGATTAAAAATCTTCAAGTTGTGTCATATACATATCCTCTTGCAAATTCTTATTGAGAAATGTTGTTTTGACATCTATTTGCCAAATTTCATAATCATGGTATACTGCTATAGCCAATAAAATCCTTATGGATTTAAGCATTGCTCCTAGTGAAAAAGTTTCATCAAAATCAACTCCTTGTTTTTGTCTATAACGTTTCGCCACCATCCTTGCTTTGTACGTATGTACATTTCTATCCATGTTAGTTTTTCTTTTAAAAATCCATTTGCACCCAATAGGTACTATACCTTCAAGTGCATTTACCAAAGTCCATACTTGGTTAGTGTACATGGATTCTATTTTGGATTTCATGGCTTCTTGCCATTTTAAAGAATCGATGTCTGACATTGCTTCTTTAAAAGTAGTAGGCTCATCATCTATAAGTGATACGTTATCCTTTCCATGGTTAATATGTAGATCTAACATAGTGGGAGGACGATGTATCCTACTAGTTCGTCACGGACTATGTGTCTCTTGAATACTCGGTTGTACATAATATGTATTAACTTAAGGTTCTTATTCCATGTCGATGTGTATTTATGAATCTTGAAGTTCTTTAAGTTCAACCTCACTCCCACTTCTTTCTTTGAGAATAAATTCTCTTTCTAAGAATGTAGCATATCTTGAGACAAACACCTCTTGCTCAATAGGATGATCGAATTGATAATCGAAACTTTCTTTTGGATATCCCACAAATTTGCATTTATCCGATTTAGCTTGAAGCTTATCAGATATAGCACGCTTCACATAAGCACCACATCCCCAAATCTTTAAGTGTGATAATCCAGGTCTTCTACCAATCTATATCTCATATGACGTCTTATCAACTGATTTAGATGGAACTTTATTTAGAAGATATATTGTGGTTTCAATTGCGTATCTCCAAAAAGATATAGGAAGAATTGCATGACTCATCATGGAACATACCATATCTAATAGTGTACGATTTCTCCTCTTAGAAACTCCATTATGTCGTGGAGTTGTACGAGGAAACCATTATGAGAGAATCCCATTCTCTTTTAAGTAACCAAAAAACTTGTGGTCTAAGTATTCAACACCTCGATCTAATCTAAGTGTCTTAATACTTTTGTCAGTTGTTTCTCTACCTCAAGTTCAAATTCTTTAAACTTTTTAAATGATTCAGACTTTTGATTTGATCAAGTACACAAAATCATATCTAGAATGGTCATCTGTGAACGTAATGAAATATAAGTGTCCACCTCTAGCATTTGTGAACATAGGTCCACATACATCTTAATGTATTAATTCTAGTAACTCACTAGCACGTTATCGCTTTCCCTTAAAGGGTAGTTTGGTCATCTTTCCTAATAAACAAGATTCATAAATTTCATATGATTCATAATCAAAAGGATTCAAATATCCTTCTTTATGCAATTTTGTGATTCTATTTTCATTGATATGACCTAACCTATAATGCCATAAATAAGATGGAGTATTTATGTTAAGAATTGGCCTTTCTAGATCTAACTCATACAATCCATTTGTAAACAATCCAAATCTATAATAAACGTCATCTTTATAAAAAGAACAACTGTTATTCTTAATTATAAAGATAAATCCATTCAAATCTAAATGAGAAATATAAATGATGTTTCTTATAATAACAGGAACAAAATAACAATTATCAAATTCTAATATAAGGCTAGAAGGCAAAGCTAAACTACAAGTCTCTACAGCTAATGCAGCAACTCTTGCTCCATTGCTAACTCACAAGTTTACTTCGCTTTTCTTCAATGATCTACTCCTTGTTAACATCTGCAAGTGATTACACAAGTGAGAATCTTAACCAGTATCTAATACCCAAGAATGTGGAACAGAAGTAAAAAGATTGATCTCAATCATAAACATACATGAAGAGATAGTTTCCTTAAGCCTTTTATCTTTCAGGGTCTAGCAAGATAAGATAGGAAGTTCCTCTTCCAATTTCCATAAACTATGCACTGAAAACATGTGCCCTTATCATTGCTCTTCTTCTTGACACCTCCTTTGGCTTTTATTACATTAGTAGAAGCCTTTTGTTTCTTGTTATTATTCTTCTTGAAGCCCTTTTTCTTGCTTTTAGAAGAACTAACAACAAGTACAGAACTGGGTTCCTTCTTAAGGCACCCTTCTACAGTCTTAAGCATATTCAATAGTTCAAGCAGTGTCATGTCCTTCTGATTCATGTTAAAGTTCATGATGAACTGTGAAAAGCTCGAACTTAGAGACTGCAGCACTAGATCAACGCTTAACTTGTGGTTGATGACAAAACCTAATTGGGCCAATTTTTCCATTTACCTAATCATCTTCGGCACATGAGCTTTGATTGAAGATCCCTCTGTTATCTTACATTGAAATAGTGCCTTGGAGATTAAATATCTCTCCACCCTACTTTGTGCACTAAATAACTCCTTAAGATGTAGTATTATAGTAGGTGCATACATGTTTTCATGCTGCTTTTGAAGTTTAGGAGATGTGCAAGCTAAGATCACACATGTAGCTTGTTCAACATCATCAATATAATGCTGATATTTCTCCCAATCTTCATCAATAGCATCTGAACAAGGTTCAGATGGAGTAGGAATATCAAGACCATACAATTTCTTCTCTTGCCTAAGAACTATTCTTAAGTTTCGTAGCCAATCCGAAAAGTTGGGTCCAGTCAGCTTGTTAGCATCTAAGATGCTCCTCAATGTCAGGTTGGTACTCATCTTCAAATTCAATAACCGAAAAAACATAAAAGGAGCATATATTAGTTTATATCCAAAAATCAAATAAAATAAGGACTTTAAAATTATTTGATTACTCCCACTATCTTCTACAAAATAATAGCCCTCACTATTATATCGAAAAAATTATCAAATAATTTCTTAGTGGGCTAGGATCCCATTTAAAATTAATTGATCTTGAGTTTGCTCAACAAACCAACTAAAAATTAAATTAGGCAGAAAACAACTTTTCAGTCATATCTCATGTGATTCCTAGAACTGTTAGGTGACAAATTTTGCTAAAATATATCAAATATATTATCCCTAACCCTGTCTCTAAATTTATATGATCATGAGTTTACTCATCTAAATCATACAATTTTAGTTAAGTAGAACTCATTAATTTAATATAAAACGTATCCAGGTTAAAGTGACCTTGAGTTTACTCAACAAGTCAAACAATAAACAAAATTATGGTTTTATTCTCAAATAATGGAAGACAATTATCACGTTTATAACGTGTACTTAATATTTTATAGAGGGATTTAAAATTACAAAAAATTCCCAATCTCATCAAAATAATATAATCTCATTATATTTATAATTTGAAACATAACCAATTATGAAAGAAATTATTTAAAACTTGCTTGATTCTAATTATTGATTTGACAAAAAATTAATTTAATATTTCAACTCTTGAAAAATTAAATTAAATTTCAAAACCTTTCCTAATAAAAATTTCTTTGAAAATTTTTTTCAAAAATTAGTAAAACACTTTTTCAATTTATTAGGAGTTGAAATTAATTTAATCTCTATTAAATTAATTAAAAGACAATTTAGGGTTTTTAACAACATTTTAAAACACAAAAAATTGCGTGGGAGGGTGTCTGGCACGTGCAGTCCTCTGGGATAGACGCTTTTAGAGACACGCGCCCATCGTCTCCAGAAGCGTCCGCTCGCTTTTCTACCTCCCTCCTTCCCACGTCGTCTTCTCCCATGATAATCGCTGCCCATCTTTCACGTTTCCCTCAATCGCACGTAGCGCTCCATGTCGCAACAACCAACACACACATCGGCTTGGACTACAACCGTCGGCTCTCAACGATTCTCTAATCCTCTTCTCCGTTTTTCTCCTTACCGCCGTCCTCTGTGCCACAATCGTTCTCTGCGGCTGCGCCGCCTTGTGTTCATAGGTGAGATTTCACCCATCAGTTTTACATGGTGGTGATGCCAAATCAGTGGCGTCACCGACCCATAATCACCAGCGGCAAAATGCTGTTGGTTCTACAATTGGCTACAGTAGCCTTGTTTATACGCTGAGAACAAGCAAAAACCCAATAAAAACATAAACATCGACAGTAAACCCAAGCACAAGACAGTCAGAAGAAGATCAATCACATAATAGATGTAAAATTAGGTTTCAGAAACCAGATAATAGGGGCGGCAGATATTTAGGGATATCAAACAAAAACGCAAGGCAGGCATCGGTGGGAGGCAGAGAAGAAAATTCCAGATGGAAAAAGGATGCAATCGTGCATAAACAAAAGGGCTTCTGAAAACATTTTTTAGAAATCACATTGTATTCCAGATTCACTCGCATTATATATGGAAAAATTAGGTTTTCAACTCTTGTTCAGAAACAAAACACATACAAACAGAAAACATATACATTCGATGAACATAAACAAACAAGAAATAATTTCCAGTCATGGAAATAGCTTCAGGTATCATAAAAACCGAAGTATAATAAATCAAATCAACAATAATCAATCCTCTAATTCAAGATTAACAATTAAAGAAGGCTCTGATACCGCTGTTGGAATCCAACCGTGATCGAATCACAAACGCAATGAAAAATAAAATTTTTTACGGATTCCGAGCAAATCTTGATAATTGATTAAACTTGAATAAAATACAAAACGATTTAGAAATTATATCTTGTTCGGTTTCCGTTGAAAAATCTGTGAAACTTTTTCTGATTGATCAATCACAAGCTGTCTACTTGTCCAGCCTCTGATGGTATCCACAGAGCAATTCCCAAACTGCTTTCAGAGGAAGAAGACAAAAGGTGATAGCTTCTAAATAGCTCTTTCCTTTAAATAGAAAAATCATAGTAGTTTTTCATTAAAATTAAATCTCTTTAATTATAATTAGAATCAAATTTAGGTTCTAATTCTAATTAATTTAATTTTAATAAAATCAAATATCTCATATTTGATTCCCAAAGTTTTTCAAACTTTATAATTAAGTCCAACTTAATTAAATTGATTTTTCTTTCACAAATTACTCTTTAATGTGTGACCTATTAGGTTCCTAATAAATTGACAATGATTATAAGTTATAATTCTAATTCACAATTAGAATTAGATAAATTAAAACTCCTTTTAATTTATCTTTAATTCTTCAATTAAATAATTCATAATTATAAATCATGATTGACGTCTAGCAACATGTCATGATTACCCAAATTTCAGGACTGTCAAAGTGATTGACTTAATCTGTCTATGTATAGCTATAATGTATAATTAATTCTTTCGTCATTCAATATTCTAATTGGACAGAATATGGATAACTACTCTTATCATCCAATCATGTTCGATCTTGCTAATAAGTAATTGATTTATAATTGAAATTTGAAAACTCCTTTTCAAATATCAATTTACTCTGGCCAGATAATTCCATAAATCATTACTAATCAAGAACAGTAGAATATTTTCTTTAATTACTTTAGAATGACGAATACTATATTGACTTAACTATCTACATATGGTTCATACTGTATCTAGTTACTACCGACTTAATTATCATAGGACGATTCATAAGTAGTGTCAAAACATAGTAATTCCCATATTAGATACCTTGGTAATTTCAAGTCTATGGATCAATATACAACCATCATTATGAGATAATCCATAGACACATAATAATATTCCATTTGGAATTCTCATAATCGGGTCAGTTCAGTGACTTATTTTCTAATAATTACCCACACATTAGTTTAAGTATCTCCATACTTTAATTTATGAGATCAATTACTTTCTTCACAAGAAAGAAACATAATATGTGCTAGTTTTACCGTTTCAACAATATCTAGTCTTGATGAAACTACAACTAGGAATATTTAGGAATGACAGGTAAGTGTAAATTGAATCTTATAATTATGATCTCATCATAATTTCAATTACACAGTAATTATTCCAAACATTTTATCTTTAGTATTAAAATATGAAATATTAATGAAATTAATACATAAAGATAAATTGTGCCTTTTCATCAATTAAACATAATATCATACATTAATTTGTATCCAATTAATTAGCTTCAAGTGCATAAATAACAATTAGTCCTCTCAATTTTAAAAAAATTGTAAGTTTAAATCACGATAAAAGGAGTTGTAATTCAGCTGAAGTCTTGAGGAACATAGACATTATAAACGAATCACTTAATTATAAGTTAATTATGAATTTTTAATTTATTTAAAATAAGTAACTTATAAATTATTAAAATTATTTAAATACGACAATTCTGGGAATCGAGAGCTTCCATGAATTCATGCATTTATGAATCAACGACAATTTTGGAATTTCCACCTAATCTAATGGCCATTTTACTCGTGGACAAATAAACAACTGTATTCCAATCACTGACTTCACCTTTATGCCAATTAGTGTCAATGATGGAATTCCAGCTTCTATTTATATCTACATTCTACAGTTTGAGCAAGCAAACATGTGCTCCATGGAACCGTAGAATCCAATCCATACATAAGTTAGGCTGCTCTAGGTTGTGATTGATTAAGGAAAATGGAGACAACCATGTATCATGAACATGAAACATCCCCAGATATTTCAGTCGAGCTCATTGGTGGTGGGATCTTAATGCTATTGTTTATTGGCATTGCGTTTATGCTAAGGCAATCCTGTTATTGGCGTAAGCCAGAGCCAAGTTCACCCACCGTCCGATCCCTGGAGAGGCCTGAACATGTTGAAAACAGAAACGTCAAAATATGTGGAGAACCAGACGTAGTGGTAATCATGGCGGGAGAAGAGAAGCCTACCTATCTAGCCGTACCGGCAACTCCTCTACAACTTTGTCAAGAGGTTTGAGGTTGACAACTCAGTTTTGATCAATCTTCGTTTATGTGTAGGTAGCTTTTACTTTCGTATATATACATATATCGTAGTTTCTTAGCCAGAAATTCGTAGGTTGATTGGGTGCGTCAATGGCAATGTTAGCCGACCAACAATTCACCTAAGAATATCTGATTTTGAGCAATTGCACGTACATGGTAATGGAAACTCTTGATCATTTTCCTGGAAACTCCCTACCTTTTGAAATATCTTATTGATGAAAAAAGGGAATAACAGTTTATTTGACGATGGACCATATATAAAACGATGAGAAACATACGGGGAGGTGTACGTTACTCCAACGTTGTTCCAACTTACCTCGACTACATGTTTATACAGGTCCCACATAAATATATGGATAAGATAACTTAGAATAGAGTTGGATCAGTAAAAGTGGAACAGGTGATCTGATCTCGAAACATATGTTGATAGTTTTGTTAAAAATGACTACTAAGAATAATGTTCTATTTTTTGGCAGACTTATGTTACCTTAACTTTTAGACAGCATTTATTAAATTCAATAGGCTATGATTTTGAGCTATCTCAAATTAACAAATTTATTTTATGAAAAAACTTACCATTGATAAAATTAATAGAAAGAGATAAGTCTCTGTTTTATATAAAAATTTCAATCGAGTAATTTAAATTCGGACTTTACAAAAAACTTTATTCGATTTGTAATCTAATCAGTCTCGAAACATTTGGCTTAAATTAGATCAAATTTCAATAAGTTTAAATAAATTCTTGGTTTAAGACACTTTCTTAAAATTTTTAAAAAAAGAAAATTGACCTTCCTTGACCTAACTAACTAGATCCAAATTAGGTTACAATTTAATTTGTTAAAGGAAAACTCCCAAAACAGATTCTAATTGGGTAGCGTTACATTTACAAAGGGAGATTGTTGGAGGATTTAAATTTTCTAGCATATACATAGCTTGAAGCCTAATCAGGTTTGAAATATTTAGCCCAAACTTGATACCAATTTTAAGTCTAAGCCTAAAATTGATTGGATCTAAATTATTTAGCTTAAACTTAAACCTAATCAGGCTATCCTAAGCATGGAAAATCCAAAAAATACTAGCACTAATAAATCATGAAAACAAACTTTTCATAAAATCCCACTATACTAGGAGATCTAAGGAGAAAATTCACTACTTTCCTTTTTAAATCCTCCTTTACCATAATGACTTATTTTTCAAATCAAACTAGAAAGAATAAATGTTTAAGATTTAAAAGTTTAATTAGTATTAGAACATCATAAAATTTGTATATACTAAATAAGAAATAAAATTTATAATATAAATATTTTATTTTTATGAAATGCTGAAACTTGCGTTGAATTGAAATGCATTTTCTAGGAATTTAGAAGTTCCAGATTACTATGAAATTGAATAAATTATCATTTTCTTTTTTTTTATGGTGATGAAATTTAGAAGAATTTAATTGCAACTATAAGCAAAGAAAAAGAAATAACAGAATTAGAGAACGGATTTGTGCCCAAGCCTCGGGTCGGGAAGCAAAATGATTTCGTTTCAACATTTTTTATTAAAAATAGTTCTGATTGGGTCGAGTTGGACATAGGCTCGAGCTTAGACTCAGGCCAAGACCCCCCGCAGCAGCCACCTATGGTTTGGCTACGAAAGTTGATCTTTGGCAACGAACATCGCCTATAATTTTTAGCTATGTTTTTGTATCGTCGCCCAAAACGTGGACAAATTCCTATAATGTAGCTAAAACTTTTGACTACGTTTATAATCGTAGCCAAAAGTTTTTAGCTATATATTTAACTATGAGAAAAAAGCATAGCTGAAAACTATACGTGATGTTTTCAGAAATTGTTGGCAATAATTTTTGGCTACGCTATTCTTTGTTCCTAAATATGTAGCTAAAACTTTTGACTACAATTTTAAAAATGTCGCCAAACTTTTTTAGCCACATTTCTAGTGTTTTCAGCTATGTTTCTAAAAGTGTAACCAAATATTTTTTGAAACCAAATGTTATATAATGTTACGACAAATTATTTGTCACATTTTAAATCCATATTATTGAACAATATATTTTGTATATAATGTATCGATATATTTTTATTGAAAATTTATTATACAAATAAATTGTATAAAAACATTATTAATTCAAAATATCAAGCATTGTATATGAAAAGTAAAATATCATTAAATTATAATAACAAAAAGAATATACTTTGTATACAAGATTTTAATTATAACTTTAACAATTATGGTAGACAAAATAATAAATAAAGAGACCAATCAGATTACAACAAAATTAGAGCATAACTCGGATGACTACCTAGTATTGTCCATGTCGATAAACTTGTAATAATCCAAAAAACTTAGTCAAAATATACTAAAAATATTTTAAGTATTGAAATAATAGGTTCTAATTAAAGCAAATATCACATAACTTTATCATTCATGACATAATCACTCAGCAGTTGTATCTTCATCAGGTTTGTAATATGAGAAACAAGTATTAAATTTAAATTATAATACAAGCAGGAATTGAAAGAAAAAAGCATAGGAGATATAATTAATATGCTTCGCTTTCCTCTTCATTTTTATCATAATTCGGGCCAAGTAATCTTTTGAATAACGTATCATTTTTTGTTATTTTTGCTCGAGTTTCTTGTAATGCAGCCTTAAGCCCCTTGTGTTTCCTCTTGAAGTTGTTGAATGACTGTTTTATATGATAAGGTTAAAATATTTGGCTTAGGGCTATAGCCATGACCTTTGACATAACCCATAACATGTACCAAGTACGGTATCACAAATGTCTTCTCACTAAGCTCTTTCCCCTCAAATATAGATTTCTCTAATAACTCTTGCATCTTATTCTAAAATTTAAAAAATAAAACTGATTTTTAATCCAAATATTATTAATTACTACTACATTAATAAATGAACTAAAATGTTGAATAAAATTTTATACTTACATAGTTGTTTTCTGCTTCTTCTGACACCCACCCTTCACCTTTCTTATAGTGAGTGTCTTTATATAATGTGATCCTATTATACTCTTGTTCATGTATTTCCTTCTTACTCTGTTTTATGAAAGAAAAATAAAAACACAATAAATAATGTAGTGTTTATTGATATAATTATAACTTGCAAATAAAGATCTTACATATTCATTTCAGACAACTATAAATTATTTTTACCCTTGATTATGAGGTATTTTCATTTTTGCTCTACTAACCTTTACCTTCTCACAATTATCCTAAATAAAGAAAAAAAAAGCTTAGGTAGCCGTTAAATCATACAACAAGATTAATGGAAGCAAACGTGAAGGTAGAGAAAACAAACTTGAACTTTTTTGTGTCAACCTTAAAATCATACAAACTATTCCAATTTTATTGGGACATTCATTTGTAAACATGTCTCACTATATAAAAAGCTCAAATTACTGACAGAAAGTTACCTACAGAAAAAAATTCCATAGTAAATTAGTGACTAAAATTGCTTTCCATAGGTAAATTTGTAGGGAAAAAGGTAATTTGTGACCAAAAAAATTTGTTGGTAAAGGAGAAGACCAAACTTTGCTGATGGAATTTAGCAACAAAATAGTGAAAGTCATCATAAAAATAGGCGCCAATGGTTCCTCGAAAAAATTGCATACGAAATTTGCCAACGGGAAAAAATTTTGTAGGTAATTTACTTACGGAAATATGTTTCTGTAGGGAATTTCCCAATAGAAATAGAGTTTCGTAGGTAAATTATTAAGGAGGGATGTTTTCGTAGGGAATTTACCTACAGAAACACCATTCCATAGGTAATTTACCTACGGAAACACTAGTCTGTAGGCAAATTCCCTATGGAATCATTTTTTGTGGGTTATTTACCTACAAAAATATCATTATATAGGTAAATTTAAATGATATCGAGATTGTGGTTTTAATTGGAAGGAAAATGATGTCATTTGTTCAACCACAAATGACATCATTTCCTTATTTGTTTAAACGAACATCGACAGCCTCTCCCCCTCACTGTCGAATGTCTCTAAAACTTTTCATTTTTTTCCTCTTCCCTCACTATCGTGGTTTTCAGTTCCATACATCATTTTCGTCTTGATCTCTGGCTAATCTTCCATCATGGTTAGTTATTCCTCCTTTGTACTTGATATTTTTATTTGTCTTCTTGTTGTTGTTAGGGGAGTTTTTGTTTAGGTCAGTTTTGGTTAATATGGTTTGTGTTGTCTGTGTCTATTTTAGCTGTTAATGGTTCATTGTATGTCTGAATGTGTTCCTGGTGGTGAAGAATGCCACGTACTAGTGTTTTTGTTAATAGTTAGGGATGAATTTCATATACTTATAAAGTGTTTGATGAAAGTTCTAAAGGGACGAATTTTGTCATTGGATGAATTTTTGTTTTTTATTCCCTCATTGCATTAATTGTAAGATAAATTGCATGAATTTTTGTTTGTTAATTTCTCATTTCATCCATGAATTTGATGTTGTTTAACTTGTTTCCTTATTATTTGGATTGTTAAAATTCAATTAAGGTTCTTTTAATTATAGTTAAAACTATTAGTGTTTCAATAAAATACAAAACCTTTTAATATCAAAAGTTGAATTAAACTGGCTTCATAAAAAATTAAATTGTAGATAGCAAGGTTTTATGATTTTATTATGATTAAAAATTGAATTAACTTCCATTTGTTGAGCCTACTTTAATAAAATTATGCATAAATTGTGGAGGTTGTACATTTTATAAAAATTTTGTCAAATATCCTAAAGGTCTCAAGGTCATTTTGATGTTTGAGGAAGTCATTTTTAATAATTACTTGTTTAAGGGTAATAGGAGGACAATGATCATTTAGAATGTAATCATTTGTGGACATGAAAGGTAAAGGAAAATGAGTATGGATAAGTGGGAGGAAAATTGGGTGGGACAGTCAAAATTGGGTCATCTTTATGTATTATTAGCATTGATCTGTAGTTTTCCTAGTTTATTAATAATTGGGTCCTTTGTGCTTATATGACATTGAGTCATGATCCCTAATTTCTTAAAAATAAATAACTTTGAGAATTTTTCTCTTTTCTTCTTTTTCATTTTCTCTTCTTCCATCTTTTTCAAACTAAAAAAATACTAATTCACAAGACAGAACATAACCTTTTAATCAATATTTTGGCAAGAAGTTCCATTTATACAACAAGATTAGCTTAAACTTGTTGTTTTTGGAATAAAAGAAAAATCATAAGCAACTAGAATTGTTAAGTAAACAAAACCACTAAAGTAGGCAATCAAAAGAGGATTAAGTAACAAAAACTACAGCCATAAACTAGTTTATCATACATCTTCTTTAGTCCTTATAATAATCAAACAAACAAACACATCTTCCAACAAAGAAAATCCCAAAGAACAATTTTAAAACCTAAACATAAAAGGAAACAACATGAATATATCAATTTCTTAATGAAGGCATAAAATTTTATCGTAGATGTTTTTCATAAAGTCTATCATCCTTTAGTTCCTATCACTCTTCACTGTTGGTTTGGTCTTCATAAACCTAGTTGGTGTTATAAATACAAGATTACTTGACTTATTATCTTTTACAAAGGTATACCTATACTTGAATCTATCATAGACAAATTTATTATCGTATTACCTTACTCTTTCCAATAGAACATGATTAGGATATGTTACTAATACAATACAAAGTACCTTATATTTATGTTACTAAATAGAAAAAGAAGCTAGCATCTATTTGTTTAACTTAATCTCCACAAGCTTATTCAACCATTGAAGTATGTATGAATACAAATGCTTTAAAAAGAAAAACTCACATTTTCTATAAAATAACACTACCTATGTTAGTCCTGCTTTATCCATCAATAATTATACTATATACCTTATTTTAAATTTTACATATATTATGATGTATGTATCTTTTCATTATTCTATCTCATCCTTATTGATTTGAGTATGTTTCTAGCTACAAATTTCTCACCATCATCATGATAATCAATATTGTCATCATTAGATCAGAATTTTAACTTTCTCTTGTAGTGTTGGATTATGCTTATCTTACGTCTTCACTTTAAGAACATAAGGGTTTTGTACCTTTTGTATCTATACAATTTGATTATATCATCTCTCTAAGAGGTCTCTCACATCATTATACATTGCCTTCATCTTCTTAAATTATTATTTCATTTCCTAAGAAAATTACATTTTCCTTCTCTTCTTTAGGTGTTAAACCATCTTTAGAAGGCATACTTATAAGCTTCCTAAAGAAACACTAATTTATACACATGTTTTCTTAACTTATTTACTTTACTATTTCCTTTATATATATATATATATATAACTAAAACAATATAAAGAAAATAAATAATAAGATTATTGAAACAATTTTGATAATATCCTAGAAATAAAAAGACCCAACAAAGAATAGAAAAAAAGAGGGACTTAAGAATGAATGGTAGTAATTAAGACTAACCTTTTGAATATAAAGAAATAAGAACCAAACATACAAAAGTTATAACTTTACAAAGGAAAATCTTATAAGGATAAGAACCATTTAATTTGGATTAAACTCAATAAATATCACAAATCTCTACAACTTGTTGATTAAGTTTGTTCCCTTTTATATATGATTACATATGATTCATAATTAAGTTGAAAAACTAATAATTATTACTACTTTAACTAGGAACTCTAAAATACTAATACTGCTTTAATTGGAACCTTAATATACTACTTTGATCAAAACTCTAGGCAGTTATTAGGTGACAAAATCCTATCCTAAAATGACTAGGTAGCTTGCCCGGCACCCTACGGTGATCTTCTGGTTGATATCCGATCCAACTAGAAAGTTTCCGTGGAGCTAAGCTTATTTCATTTTTAATTGAAAAGCTTTAATGCATCATAAAAAGATATAAGCAGTGGAGTTTTTTTTAATCATTCTTATTAAAAATTTTGGCAATACAACCACTATATTTTGATCTTTCCAAAACTTTCAAATCTTTGTAAAAGTTCGAAAACACTTTTATAATCATCTCAAAATCCCCACTACAAATTTTGGTTTCAAGTCCATTCACAAGCAATCTCAGCATTCACTTTAATAATCTTAAAAAATAAACTCAGACATATTTATGCATGTAACATTTCAAAATTCATATACATGCGTTCTTTACACAAAATAGTCCAATTTATGAAAATGCAAATTTTCCTGAAAACATTTACAATGCAAAAATGCCTACATAGCAGCACATGACGATGTTAACTAGTCGTGAGGTGGAGTCCCTACTGTTGAAGCCCCTCAGTGTGCACTTCAGAGGTTTCATTTAAAAATAGAAAAGAGAGTGTGAGCTAAACGAGCTCAATAAGTACTAGAATTTCTATTCAAATCATATTTAACTATTTAAACCTCCCTAAAAGAAATTCATTTTAATTCAATATTTATATGAAGCATATATACTTCTAGAAATAAAGTTTCTTAAATCTCTTTTCAAATAAATAGTGGCGACATTAAATATGTCATGATTTTCTCACACGACATAGCCTACCACTAACTTCTTTACCCTATGGTACCCTCATGTACAAAGTCACAGAGCTGGTTCTGCATCGCTTACCCATGACTGGTTATCCACTAGTTATGGAGCTGGTTCTACATTGCTTACCAGCACTAAGATAACCGTTATACATTGGTAGTTACGGAGCTAGTTCTATATCGTTTATTGGTATTAGGTTAACCGCTATACATCGGTATAACATGTATAAAACTTATTGGTATACCATAGGCTAGAAACCATTTCCTTTTATCAACTAATAAAATAATCTCAATATAAACTCAAATCATATAAGATTTAATTTTCAAAATTCAATTCATATATTGCTAAAATATA
This sequence comes from Erythroxylum orinocense, assembly GCA_025531955.1. Lineage (NCBI taxonomy): Eukaryota > Viridiplantae > Streptophyta > Magnoliopsida > Malpighiales > Erythroxylaceae > Erythroxylum > Erythroxylum orinocense. Next base: position 12,865,474 of record JANZLX010000007.1, on the reverse strand, counting down.
CTAGCAATATTCACATAAAACTTATAATCATTATTCACTTCATGATAGAATAGAAATCATTTTCATAAAGTCATTTTAAAGAGCACTCACCGTTAAGCAACTTTATCGCCAAGCACACTCACGCATTCTATGCCTTTCCTTTACCTATATAAGCACATTTCTCTTAGGTATTTATTTCCAAATTTGGAAATAAGACATTAACGCTGTAAATTTAGTTTAATCAAATTTGATATTAGTATTTAATCTCGTAATACATACATATTTTCGTTTACTACCATAAGCTAACTTATTGTTCTCTGTTTCCAATTTTAACTTCAAAAGTCACTTAAAACCATATTTTACCCATTCTAACTTATCAATTTATTAAAAAAAGTTATCTCACTCAATGTAATTCACCATATCATGATCATGCATGATGAGTCATGGTTATGACCTATGTCTAAATTCCATACCTCCATTTGTTCCTTAATTTTCATATAGAAAAAGTTTAAATTAGGGTTTGAGGTCTTCTAGACATTTGCTTCTCTAGGTCTCTAGTTTTCATATCATCAAAAATCATTTCATTTTATTTTCTAAATCATGAAAAATGTACCAAATATCACAATCTGTTTCAATACAGGAGCAATATCAGGTTATCATTTTAAATCTCCAACTTTGATAACATTCATCCAGAATTAGGTCTAGGTTTATTCTAAAGATTTTTAGTAATATGTCTTAGGTTTCATATCCAATTGCAATCACTCAATTTAGAGTTCTGTAGACCGATTTATGGTCAAAAAAAATGGGACTAGTTTAAATTAACCTAAGACAGAATTCTACTACATATTCTTCTCATGTTATATTCAATCAATTCTATGTAAAGAAACACCAAAATAACACCAAGAAACCACTGATCTTAAACACTTCCTTCTCATTCAAAACAAACCCATAAAAATCAGAAATTTAGGTTAGGAAAAGTTACCACTTTCTTTCTCCAATCTTTTGGGTAAATGAAGAAAACTTAGGTTTAATCAATGTTTCTCCGAATCTTTATCAAAACCCATTATCAATGGAAGCCCTCTTTGTCCTCTCTTTTTGTACAACATTCAACCTTGCTTCTCTTCTTTTCACTTTTTTTTTGGCTCTCTCATGCTTACCCCTTAAACACTATCACGGTTATGTTCAAATGAAGCCAAAAGTCTTGCTTGATTCTTTTTATACTTACTTAATGCTTTACACTTGTCAATGTCTTAATGGTTGTCTCTAATGACTAATTATTCATTTAATAAATGATTCTTAACCCTTAAGAAAGCGTTTAATTGGTCATTAGGTGTGACTAATCCACGCACACCATTATACACAAAAGACCAAAATGCCCCTTTAATGAGTTCAATTCACTAACTAATTGAACTATATTCCGAAAATATTTCACAATTGTCTTATCATCAAACTGACCATGAAATTTTCTAATTAAGTTTAATACTGATGCTTTAAAAATTTTCAAATGGGTTTAAAATCATTAATACCCATTACTTTCCAAAAAAGGCATTTTAGTACTACCTTTCGAAACTCCCAAAATAAATCTTGAAACTCCCAAAATAAATCTTATCAGACTTATTTTCGATCTGTTTCATTATTATTTAACTCTAAAACTTATTCTATATATTTTTCATTATTTCAAGGTTGGGTCCCACAAAAATTCACTATTCATCGAAAATAAAAAATTTTATTTAGTGAAAGGAAAGGTTCGAGGTTTTATAATCACCCTTATTATACAAATTTCGTCTTTAAAATTTAACTAAACATACATGTTCAAAACAAGTGAGGATATAATGCACGCATCTGTTGCTCAGGCTCCTATATAGCTTCCTCAACCGCGTGATTCCTCCACAGTACCTTAACTAAAGAAATGATCTTATTATGTAGAACTTGTTCTTTGTGGTCGAGGATCTGTACAGGTTCCTCCTTGAAATCAAATTTTACTTTAGGTTCATCGATTGTTCAGTGATTACATGTGAAGGGTCCGCTAGGTACTTGCAAAGCATAGATATATGGAAGATATTATGAATCCTCACAAGCTCATCTGGTAGCTTCAATCAATATGACACTAAGCCAATTCTTTTTGTGATTTCATATGGTCCCATATAATGCGGGCTTAACACGTTTCCTAAATGTAAGCACACCTTTCAAGGAGAAATCTTGAGAAATACTCTATCTCCAATTTCAAATTCAAGATTCCTACGATGATTATCTACATAGCTTTTCTGCCTATCCTAGGCTATCTTTAATCTATCTGGAATAACTTGAATTTTATCTGTTGCCATTTGCTTAAGCTTGAGACCTACTAGTTTCCTTTCTTGAACTTCATCCCAACATACTGGAGTTTTGCATTTTCTTCCATAAAAAGCCTTATAAGGGGCTATGCCAATATTGGCCTGATAATTGTTATTATAAGCGAACTCTATTAGTGGTAGGTGTGTGTCCTAACTCCCCCTAAACTCCATAACACAGGACCTAAGCATATCCTCAAGTATTTGGATAGTCCTTTCTGAATGTCCATCTGTCTAGGGCTGAAAGGTAGTGCTAAACTTCAAGTGTGTAATTAAGGCTTTTTGTAAACTGGGCCAATTTCTTGATGTGAACCTAGAGACACGGTCTGAGACAATAGAAATCAACATACCATAGAGTTTCACTATCTCATCCACATACAGATAGGCCATCTTGTTTAAGGGATAATCATTCTTGATTGGAAGGAAATGTGCAAACTTTCTTAACCTGTCCACTATCACCCATATAGCATCGTGCTCCTTCTAAATTCGTGGAAGTCCTACTACGAAGTCCATAGTAATCTTCTCCCTCTTCCATTTGGGGATAGGGAGGGGCTACAATAATCTTGTAGGCTTCTAATGTTCTGCTTTTACCTACTGACATGTTAGACACTTAGAAATGAACTTTGCTACTTCCTTCTTCATCTCTTTCCACCAATAGTACTTTTTAAGAGTGTGGTACATTTTTGTGCTACTCTGATACGTAGCGTATGATTAGGAGTGAGCTTACTCTAAGATCTCTTTCTGTAAGTCTCATACATCTGCTACACATAATCATTCCCATTCATCACTGTACCATCGTCCTTAATGGTAAGATCCATTCTCTGCCTAGTCTCAACTTTTGTCTTCAATTTCATCAACTGTAGATCTTTTTTTGTCCCTCTTTAATCTGATCCACCATGATGGGACAAACATGAAAGGTAGTAATTAATTCCCCTGAGTTTGTCATATCCAATCTCACTTCTAGAGACCTCATTTCCACTAGAATTGGAAGATATATTGTCTTCAATTGTGCTATCAAACTGGTAGGTCTTCTACTTAAGGGATCAACCACTACATTGGCTTTTTCGGAATGGTACTCTATTTTACAATTATAATCCTTTATTAACTACAACCACTGCCTCTAGCTCATGTTTAGTTCCTTCTGATTAAACGAATATTAAACTCTTGAGATCTTTGAAAATCCTATAGGGAACACCATACAAGTAATGTATCTATATTCTCAATAAAAAAACTACTGCTGCTAATTCTAGATCATAGGTGGGGTAGTTCTGTTCATGCTTCTTCAATTTCCTATAAGCACACTCTATAACCTTATCATCTTGCATGAGTACACACCGTAACCCCTGTCTCGAGGCATCATTATACACTACAAATCCATCAGTCCCTGTCGGTAATGTGAGTATAGGGCCTGTCGTCAATCTTTATTTGAATTCATCAAAACTTCGTTAACAGGCATCTGACCACTCAAAATTCTCCTCTTTTTGTTCAAACTTGCTCAGTGGGGTTGTCATCTTAGAAAATCCTTCGACGCATTTCATATAATAGCATGTCAATCCAAGGAAACTCCTGACTTCTGTCATAATTGTGGGAGGTCTCCAATTAATATCAGATTCAATCTTTTGGGGATATACACTAAGTCCCTCAACTAAGATGACATGACCTAAGAAAGTAACCTTGTCAAGCCAAAACTGGCACTTGCTAAACTTAGCGATTGACTGGTGCTCACGTAAGGTTTGTAGTACAATCCAAAGGAGTTTTGCATATTCCTCATGATTGCCTGAGTACACCAATATATCATCAATAAACACAATCACAAGCTTATCTAGTTTCTATCGAAACACTCAATCCATCAAATCCATAAAAGCAATTGGAGCATTCATTATTCTGAAGGGAATAACTAAGAATTTATAGTGCCTGTACCTCGTCTTAAAGGTAGTTTTCAGAATGTCCTCGCTGCGGACTTTCAACTAATGATAACATAATCTTAGATCAATCTTTGAATACAACTTGGATCCCTGTAGCTAATCAAATAAATCGTCAATCCTCGGGAGCAGATATTGGTTGTGAACTGTCATTATATTCAGTTATCTATAGTCGATACACAACCTTAAACTCCCATCCTTCTTTTTCACAAATAGGACTGAAGCCCCGTATGGAGAAGTGTTGGGTCTCACAAAACGTTTATCTAATAACTCCTCCATTTTCACTTTCAGTTCCTTCAACTTTGCTGGAGCCATTATACATAGAGTAATTGAAATTGGTTAGGTTTCTGGAGGTATCTCAAACTCTATTACACTATATGGGGGTAATCCTAGAAGATTCTCTGGAAACACGTCAAGGAACTTCTGACCACCAGAATATCTCCTAGTTGAATCTCATCATTATTCTGCTCAATTATGTAAGCTAGATATCCCTAGCATCCTTTACAGAGCATTCCATTAACTACCATGGCAGTCATGATACTAGTGAAAAGAACTTTCCGTATCCCATGAAATATCGCCTCTGGTTTCCCTAATTACGTAACCTCCTTTTTAAAACAATCCACCATCGCTTGGTGTGTGGATAACTAATCTATTCCAAGAATAACATGGAAATCCCATATATCCAATATGATCAAGTTTGCCGAGAATTCCTTACCCTTAATCAGTATTATACTATCTATTAACACTCTTTCAATAAAGAGTAAGTTTTCAGTTGGAATGGAATGTACTACCCCAACATCTAATAACTGAGGCTTAACACTTAATTTTGTATAAAAATCTATAGACATAAAAGAATGTTCAATGCTAGGATCTACTAAAGCATATGCATCATGATTAGAAAAAATAGTAATCATACTTATGACTACATCTGGTGTGGCATTGGCCTCTTGCTGAATGACTGCAAAAACTTGGGCCTATGTATGGGATCTACTTGTCTGTCCTATAGGGCTTACTCCCTACCCTTTGAAGCTCTGCCAGATCCAAAAAAAGTCGACCCTGGTCTGAAAACGTCGACCACCCTGTCTATAATCCCCCGAGAAGAATGGTTAGACAACTTACTCATCAAGTATCATGTTCGCAATAAGCAAGCTCACAATAGTGATCCAGCCACTAATCTCTTTGTGGTGACTAACTGCAGACAATCTCTGATGAAGTGACCCTTTTGACCACAATGGAAGCAACCTGTCATATTGATCCGAAACTCACCAAAATGTCTTTTTTCACAAGTAACACACTCTAACACTAAGGTCTCTGGGCCTAATAGGTGACCTAAAAGATTCCTGGTTGGATGATCTACCTCTATTAAACCTCCTGATACCACTCCATCTTGACTTATTTTTCTTGGTTGAACCCTAGGATGAACTAGCTGGTACACTGCACTTCTATCCTGATCGTGAACTCTGAGTAATTATTGTTGCATTTCTCTCCATTTTTATAGCTTCAACTAATTCCTTGTAGTGTGTATGTGGAGTCAAAGATAGATGGATCTGCAATCTGGGACTCAAGTATGTAGCAAACCTCTTACACTTCTTTTCTTCACTGTCAGCAATAAATAGAACACTTTTGACAAGTTCTAAAAATCTCTTCTCATAATCCATCACTAATGTTAAACCCTACTCTAGACGGAAGAATTACTTTACCCTTGCATCCTTACAACTCTATGGGTAGAATCTATATGTGAATTCTCTCTAAAATTCTGCCTAAGCTACCCCATCTGGAAATCGCCTCTCAATGGCCTTCCACCAATTCTTCGCTTTGTCCTCAAGGAGGAAGGTGGAAAATACAACTTTCTGCTCATCAGTCCATCCCACAACTTTGTATATCTTTTTCACCCGATCTAAACATATGAGTGCACTCTTGGGATCTCCATTCCCGTCAAAAGTCTTGGCCCCTAATTTACAAACGCCCTAAATTGAGCATCCAAATTTCACACTTTTACGTGGCCATCGTATCGTTGGGGCGAGAATCTGAGCCATCTATTCCCATTAAAGCTCATCCCGGCTGGTTTTGCCAACCCTAACAATTGGGAATGTGGCAAGTTCATGGAAACACTTGCTGAGTCTATAATGTGGTCATCCTCCTGTGCCAGAGGTGACTCAGGTGTAGGAGTTGTTGGAATAAATGTCCTGGGATGTCCACAACCTCGTTTATGCATCATACTGTGTATTGAAAAAAAAAGCAAATATGTAAAGCGTTCAGTTTATAAAATCATATGCATGTAAATCACAACATTTTATTGGTCACCTCACTTTTAAAACAACGTAAAAATCTTAAACCAAAAAGGAGGCAACCCATTTTTAAAAGTTAGGCTTTGATACCAACATTGACACACCCCAATCCTGAAATGCCTAGGTGGCTTGCTCGGCACCCCACGATGACCTTTCGGTCTATATCTGATCCAACTAGAAAGTTTCCATAGAGTTAAGCTTATTTCCTTTTTAATCAAAAAGCTTTAACGCATCATTAAAAAAATATAAGCAGTGGAGTTTTTTTAATCATTTTTATTAAAAATTGCAACAACACAATGGTTGTGTTTTAACTTTCCCAAAATTTTCAAATCTCTGTAAAAGTTAAAAAAAAAACTTCCATAATCATCTCAAAATCCCCACTACAAATTTTGGACTTTAAGTCCATTCACAAGCAATTACAATAATCACTTCAATAATCTTAAAAATAAACTCAGACATATTCAGGCCTAACTTTAAAACATTTATATACATGCATTCTTTACATAAAATATAGTCCAAAACATATTCATGAAAATGCAAATGTTCCCAAAAACATTTACAAGGCAAAAATGCATATAGTAGCACTTGATGAAGTTAACTAGTAGTGAGGTGGAGTCCCTACTATTGAAGCCCTGAGCGTGCACCTGGGAGGTTTCATTTAAAAAAGAAAAGAGAGTATGAGCCAAACGAGCTTAGTGAGTGCTAGAATTTATATTCAAAGCATATTTTACTATTTAAACCCCCTAAACCAAATTCATTTCAATTCGTAAAATTCAATATTTAATATGAAGCATATATACTTCCAAAAATCAAATTTCTCAAATTGCTTTTCAAATAAATAGTGGCAACATTAAAAATGTCATGAATTTCTTAATCGACATATCCTATCACTAATTTATTTGCCATATGGAACCCTCAGGCATAAAGTCACGAAGTTAGTTCTGTATCACATACACGTGTCTGGTTACCTATTATACTGGTTAGCTACACTAGGATAACCACTATACATTGGTAGTTACGAAGTTGGTTCTGCATCGCTTACCCACAACTAGTTAATCATGAATTACGGAGTTGATTCTACATTGCTTACCCTTCTAAAGTTAACCGTTATACATCGGTGTAATAACATGTATAAAATCTATCGATATACCATAGGCTAGAAACCATTTCCTTTTGATCAAGCAATAACATCATCTTAATGTAAACTTATATCATATAAGATTTAACTTTCAAACTTCAATTCATATATTGCTAAAATATACTAGAAATTTTCACTTAAAACTCATAATCAGTATTCACTTCATGATAGAATAAAAATATAACATCAATTTAAAGAACACTCACCGTCAAGCAACTTTATCTCTAAGCACACTCACACGTTCTCTGCCTTTCCTTTACCTACACAAGCACATTTCGCTTAAGCATTTATTTCCAAATTCGAAAACAAGACACTAACACTATAAATTCGACTTAACCAAATTCTAATTTAGTATTTAATCGTGTAACACGGACACTAATTGTATTTTTGTTTACTACCGTAAGCTAACCTATTGTTCTTTGTTTAAATTCTAACTTCAAAAGTCACTTAAAAATCATATTTTACCCATTCTAACTCATCAATTTATTCAAAACACCATCTCAGTCAATTTAATTCACTATATCATGATCATGTATGATGAGTCACGGTTATGACTTATGTAAAAGTCTCTTCTTCATCTGTAAAGCTCATGCTTAAGGTTCTTTGATCACTCTTTATCTATATGAGTACATATTAATATGTAAGCATGTAACTTGTCTCTCCTTAACTTGGTTAGTTTCTTGAGAGAATGCAAAACATTTCACTTTTAGATTCTTTAATTTGATAGTGGTGAGAACGTATTTGCTGATGATATGTTAAGGTCACCCCTAAACTAATTAGATTGGAAGAAAAAGATGGAGTTAATTTTTTATTTTAATAAATACTCTAAAGAATTGGAGGTGGAATTATTTATGATTGATTTTTGTAATTGTGAAATCATATAGTGGGATTGATTGGTTTCAATTTGGAGGAGAAATGGTCAGAGACCTGTAAAAACTTAGGGGAAATGAAGGATCTAACGACGAAAAGATGTATACCTAGCCATCACTCTAGGGAATCAATGAAGATCAAGCATCCCAAAGCGCATGCTATAATACAATGCTTTCTTCATGTGTTATTGTTAATGTGTAAACTAAAAATTAAATGTTTTGTAAGATTAATATGGATACTACCATAACGATTATTATATCTAACTATGAAATCATGTTTTTAAATAACAGTTTTGTAAAAACGAGTAATGTTGATAGATCTTAGATGTATAGACGATCAACACCTGATGGTTTCATTAATCCTGGTTTTGTTGAGGGAGTTCTAGCTTTTATTGACTATACATGTTCTCAACCTGCATATATGGATGGTCCAAAGATCAGATGTCTATGTAAAAAATGCAAACATATTCATTTTCTTCCTATTGATGAAGTCAACCTCCATTTATTAAGAAAATGGATTGTTCCAAATTATTTTGAGTGGATATGACATAGGGAGCTATTAATTTGTAGCACCTCAAGGGGTAATGAAGTAAACTCATTAATAAATTTGGATGGGTTTGAAGGAGGACTAGTTTTATAACAAATAATGTGGAGCCAAATGAAAATCCTTACACCCCAATGGTTTATGATGCAGCTGGTTATACTTTTTGGGCAAATATAGAAAATATTGAAGAAGAACCAAACCTAAACACAAAAAAGTTTTTTGACTTACTAAAATCAGTTGAATAAGAATTATAGCCAAATTGTGAGACCACGATTTAATTATCTCCAATTGCTTGAATATTGAACATAAAGTTTGAAGAGCATATTTTTTATCGAAATTTGGATAAATTCTTTCTTTGTATAATAAATTATTGCCTTATGATCATACAATGGCTGATAATTTTTACAATATGAAGAAACTTATTAAGGATCTTGGTTTGCAAGTTGAAAAAATTGATTGTTGTAATTTGGGATGTATTTTGTTTTGAGGGAGATGATCTGGAATTACAAAAGTGCAAATTTTGTAGTCAATCTAGGTTCAAGCCTAGAAAGCATACTACTAAACAAAAATTAGTACCTTGGAAGCAGATGTATTATTTCCCACCAACTCAGAGACTTCAAAGACTATATGCCTCTGATGTTACTGCATCTCATATTAGATGACAAAATGAACATTAACAGGAAGATGGAATAATGAACCATCCATTAGATGCACTCGTATAAATGATTTCAATAAAATCCATTCTGAGTTTACAGTCGAAAGTCAAAAATTTAGGTTCGGATTGTCGATAGATGAATTCCAACCTTTTGATCAATCCAGCCAACAATATTCATCATGGTTAATCATAATTACTCCTTATAATTTTTCTCCATATATGTGTATGCATGAGACATATATTTTCTTAACGGTGATTATACTAGGGCCTACAAATCCAAACCTTAAAATTGATGTATTCTTACAACTATTGGTAGCTTAATTTCATTATCTTTGGGAATTTAGTGTGGAGACATATGATGTGTCTCTTAAATAATTATTTTTGTTAAGAACAACTTTGATGTATGCTATTAGTGATTTCCCTACATATGCTATGTTGTTTGGATGGAGCATTGGTATCTGAATTGCATTATCTTCGGGAATTTAGTGTGGAGACATATGATGTGTCTCTTAAACATATATTTTTGTTGAGAACAACTTTGATGTATACTATTAGTGATTTCCCTACATATGTTATGTTGTTTGGATGGAGCATAGTAGGAAAATTGACTTGTCCTTATTGTGGTAATGATTTTAATATATTTTATCTTCCTAATAGGGCCAAGATATATTGGTTTGATAACCACAAGAAATTTCTTCCTCCACATCATCCATTTAGATGTAATAAACAAAGTTCATTAATAATAGGATGGTACAAATACCTACTCCCCTCTCAAAGTTGGTGAAGAGATATTGCAAGAGATTGATGAATTATGGTTGCTGAAAGTTAAAGGACTTGAAGCTGAAGAAGTTAATAGAAGCATTAGTAAAAGCTTGGTTGGAGAAAACAAAATATCTTTTGGGATTTGTCATATTGGAAAACTAATTTAATACGTCATAATCTAGATATGATGCATATTGAAAAAATATTTTTGGCAATTTGTTCAACACCATAATGAACATTAAAGGGAGGAAAAAGGACAATGCAGAATCACTAGTTGACTTAAAACTTTTTTGTAGAACGGAAGATTTAGATTGTACGGGTAAATATCCAAAAGCATGGTACATTTTGACAAAAAACAAAAGAGATTATGTGAATGGTTAAAAATTCTAAAGTTTCATGATGGTTATGTTCCGAACTTGACAAGGTATGTAGACATAAGGAAGTACAAATTATTTGGGATGAAAAGTGTGATTGTCATGTGTTTATGCAAAGGCTAATTCCAATTTCATTTCGGGAGTTGCAACCGAATAAAATTTGGGAAGTTATAATAGAATTAAGTTTATTTTTTAAAAGCTTAACATTATCTGAAATAAACTTGGCTGAAATGGAAAAACTAGAAAGGAAATTTTCAATCATCTTGTGTAAATTAGAAGGAAATTTTCCTCCAAGCTTCTTTGCTTGTATGGAGCATCTACTCGTACATTTAGCACACAAGGCTAAACTTACAAGTCTAGTTCGATATCGACAGATGTATCTATTTGAGAGGTAATTATAGTTAATATTTAAATAAAAATTAAAGCATATTTTAATCATAAAATTGTAATAACCCTATTTGTAATGTAGGTATTTGCATCATTTGAAGAAAAATGTTAAAAACAAGGGTAGAGTTGAAGGTTCAATATGTAATACTTATTTAGTGGAAGAAGTAAGTATATTTTATTCACATTATTTTAAGCTGCTTATGTACACAAGAGAAATAAAAGCTCCTCATAATCACGATGGGGGAGAAATGGGTGATTTTGAAGGTAACTTATCTATTTTCATATATCCTGGATGCCCAACAAAAAGAATGTTAGCAGAAGAAGAAATAGAGGCTACCTATGGTTACATTTTATTGAATTGCCAAGAGGTTCAATCTTTCTTGTAGTAAGTTTAACTTTGAAATTGATTATTTGGTCTTCCAAGGTTAGTGGTGTTCACAACTAAAATATATAATAATAATGCTTTTAGATTATATGAGGAATGGTTACGCGAGCTAATGCCCGACAAAAGATAAGATGATATCAATAAAGAAGTTACAAGACACTTCCTTAATAGTTTAAGAAATATGTAAGTTTTCACTTGCAATAATTGAAATGGTTGAATTATCATATCCGAGCGTTTAAATGACATTATACTATTTAATATCATAAATTTTTTTGATGTAGGCATTAAACAATCCAATAGAGAACCAGTGTATATGTGATCATGTGAAAGGACCTTTGCGAATTGATAAATCGTATCTAATGTATTTTGTTAACGGATACATATTTCATACAAAATATCAAGGTCATAGCATGGAAACAATAAATAGTGGGGTTTGCGTACAAGGAGAATTGATGAATTACAATGGTAAAATTATTGAGATACTTGAAATTGAGTACTCCCGCATTGCCAATAAAATGGAGTGTGATATTTAAGTGTGAATGGTTTGATCCAACTCTACATATTGGAACAAAAGTGCACAACCGATACATTCTAGTTGAAATCAACCAGCAAATAAGATTTAGACAATTTAAACCTTTCGTATTGGCGATGCAAGTGACCCAAGTGTATTATGTCTCTTTTCCCAGCTTAAGATGACATAAGTCAAATTAGCTACCCTTTGTAAAGTAAAACCTAGAGGTATTTTTGAATTACATGGAAAAGGAGAAAAATAAGAGAATTGAAAGTGAAGTGTTTCAGGAAGATAATCATGAAATAAATGGACATGTAACATATGACGAGAATGAACGTTTGAACGATACAAATGATGAATATGTTGAAATTTCATTTAAAGAGGATGAGGAATCTATAAAGGGCGAGAGATCTAAAGAGGAGCCTGACTTTGATTCTAATTCTTTAGAAAAAGAAGAAGAAGAAGGTTTTGATTTACAATTAAGTGATGATAGCAATTAACTTATTTAAGTAATAGAATATTATATGAATAAATTTATTATGGCATCAAAAATATATTGTTATATTTAATTTATATTTTTATATTAGTGTAATAATTAATAAAATGTAAATTTCAGGTTAAAAATATGTCACAGAAGAGAAAACAGGAAATGTTGCAGCCAAGGGTCAGGTTACCACCATTAGAGGAGCCAGTGCATGTCTAGGTAAAGCATCACATTCTGTAGATGCTACAAAATCAGGTGCTACATCTCCAGCCAGTGCACATTTAGATGAGGCATCACCTTCCCCACCTACAGTCCCTGTACAGACATATTGACTACCTACTGCTACACCATCCAACAATACTACTCCTATACCAGAATCTGAATCTATACTGACAGAGATATCAAGGGTAAATGTTGTGAATGAAGGAGGTGACCTCCAACTTAGACTAAGGGATTTGATGGAAGAATTTACATCACAATTGTCAACAAGCTACGAGTGAAATTATAAAAATTTTGTAATACATGATAACACCATAGGTTCATTGTAGCACCCCACTCTCGCAAGACCCAAACTCGATATCGACGGTGATATCCGAGCCCAAGACCCGCGAGGATAGCATGCTAGAGAAGACATTCCAAAATTTCGTATACATTTTTTTAAAAACAAATCTCGTTAATCACAAATCATTTCATTTTGGGTCATTGGAACCCAATTCAATGCACATCTCACTTATAAT
>JANZLX010000007.1:12824324-12835731 GCA_025531955.1 Erythroxylum orinocense | reverse complement strand
CCCCCCCCCCCCAGGACTAAAATCCTGGATCCGTGTCGCTGTGTATATAGTGACCCTAATCAGACATTGTGTACTGAATACGTTGATTATATAATAGAACTCAATTTTTCAATTTTCACTATGTTACTCCAATTTCGAATTTGAAAAAAAGCTAATCCTTCAAGGAAATCTTACAATTTGCCTTTTTCTGCAACAATATAATCAAACAATACAGCATGCATCAGGAAAGAAATTTCAGGAGGTTCTTGAAGAAGCTATTGTTCGCCCGCTCAAAATAGATGGTGAACTGTACATCGGAATTCCTCCAGGTTTGCATCAAATTCTAACGTTCTTATTTCATAGCAATGTGTCATAAAAACTGGCGAAACTTTTACTTCCTTTCAGCTATGCTTAATGTGTAGTTGGTCTCTACCTGCATGATTTTAAGGTATCATGATTTGACTCGAGTTCATGTTTTTTATATTTCGGTTTCAGGAGTGGAATCTAGATTAGCATCTCTGACACTTGACGAAGAAGAATTAAAAAAGCTGTCAGAGTTTAAAAGTCTTCCTCATCTTCTCGGCCCTTTGCAGCCGCAAGACTTGGCCAAAAAATTTGCTGCCATGCCTTCTCTATTGAGGAATAATCTTATTCGTCGAGCCATCATACCGTCTTCTAATGGTCATTGCTCGGCCCGTGCTCTTGCTCGATACTACGCAGCCCTCGTTGATGGTGGTGTGATTCCACCTCCACATTCCAGCTTGTCCAAACCAAGCCTTGGTAGCCATCCTCACATTCCTGAACAAGATAAACAGGTATTTACTACTGCAATGAACTCTCCAATCAGTATGTTCGACAACCCAAAGATTCACGAAGCATTCTTGGGAGTAGGCGAGTATGGGAATTGCGTGCATGACGGGCCATTTGGATTAGGGTTTAGGAGAATGAGATCAGAGAATGGATCTTATATTGGCTTTGGACACTCGGGCATGGGGGGATCCACTGGTTTTTGTGATATCAAAAGCAGATTTTCCATTGCGGTGACTTTGAACAAAATGTCACTTGGAACTGTCACAGGAAAAATCATCCAGCTTGTTTGTTCCGAGATAAATACTCCATTACCAACTGAATTCTCAGGTTCTGATGATAAAAGTGGCGATGCAGACTCAGATGTAACTAGCATTCGGATTAACTGGAAGTAGCAAATGCTTATCTAAAGCCAATAGCGTAAACAAGTTACTGTAAGTTTATCCAATAATGTTTTCTCAAGGGCAGGTAGCTAGCAATAATGTTTAACAGTATCACTTTCTAAAATTTAACAGCTTTCTTAACTTCCCACTTTTACACAATATATCTATAAAAATGGTATACGAATGTATATCTTTGTGTACTCCTCTCAAATCCACCTCTTCCAGAACTCTACACTTGTCCCATCAAATACATCTTACACCACCTCGTAATATCATGTTATGAATCTTAGTTTCATTCTTTGCATTGGTTGTATCATCATTATCCTCTCCAAACCAAACTCTTGTGCCTCTGTATATAACATGCTTGTGCTCACAAAGTGCATCGATAAGATTACGGTAAGATGTCTTGCCTTTCTGATTGAATTCATCTAGCCTGATAAGTATTTATGGCCTCTGCAACAAGATAGGCATATGTATAGCGCCTAAATAACACATTAAATGTCAAATATTCAGGAATTACGAGTGGATCTGTCTTTTCTTTTCGCATTTTATTTATCAACACCTAGGAGAGATTAAATTCAAAGTACATAACCCAAAATGTCTACCATAAGATCTTGCAAGTCGATGTGGTCTGTTGAAACCTGCATTTAGTTTTGATGCAATTGAAGAACTCCATTGCTCATTTCTAGTCATTCACATGGTAGGATAGAGCATTAGAGACAATGTTATAAAGTCACAATTTTGTGGATTCAATGGTAAATTTTGGAGTTTAGAGTAGAAATATGAAATGGGTATAGTTGAAAAGAAAAGAGCAGTGTAAAGGTGGATAATTTGGACAGCTTTCAGGTGTCTAGCAAAGACAAGTATAGATTAAAAAGTAAAGAAGAAATGGTGGAGAATAAGAAGTATTATAACTCTCCCACAAGGTCTAATATTTTAATTCATTGATAACGCTTTATAATTTTAAGATGGCAAAGAAAATCATTTATCTAGGACCTTCATTGCAGCTAACAGGGAATGAAACAGAAGAAGTTTGACTATGGTAGATAATGCTTTATTTCTCCTATAAACTAGTGTTGTTAATACCCATTTTATCATAAATTATAATTTTCTTAATCTCATATGAGAAAGAATGCTCGCTTGATACCATGATTTATTTGATAAGTCTGGACCTTCTTCACTTAAAATTTATTGTTATTAATCATAGAATTTCTCTAATGAGTAAATATAGAAGAGTAAATGTTCGTTAGTAATAAATTTATCATGAATAATAACTTAAAATATTATGAAACAATATCGACAAGAAGATATTTTAATGAGCATATATTGATGGGGGAAATTAAAAGATTACAAGGTAATGAGATACCATACCACAAAAACCAAAGGATATTTTGTGCATTTATTTAACTTGCAATATACATACACTTAACAATTAATAATACATGTTATTATAAATTTTTAAGGCAAAATAACAATTGTTCTTGTATTTAAAATATCTGAAATGATACATGATAAATTATTTACTTAATTATATAAGGTATTTTCTTAACAAGTTTTAAAAATTTATAAAGATATCTTTCTCTTTTTCTTTAATCTTTGTTTACTAAATAATCCTTTTTTGATAAAATAAAAGCAATATATACTTTTATTAATATCTCTCTTTTAATAAATATTTTCTAAGAAATTTTAAATGAATTTTATAAATAAGGGATATAAGTACAAATAAGCACAAGCTGTAAAACCTTCTACTTTCTTCATAATACATCAAGCAGGTTATTGTACTAAGCAATAACTTCACCTCTGCTTGCAAAACTTAGGTCACACTGAAGGATATGGAGTTCTAATTGGATGCTTTAACTTGGACCTTTTCTTTCTAAGAATCTTAGTTTCCTATTGTTTAAGGTAGCTCTTTAAGAATCTTAGTTTTCTATCGTTTGAGCTAGCTTTTTAGTTTCATTCTTGTAGGTTTAATCAACTTATAAAGGATGTCTTCCTTTTACACTTTAAATTCTTAAAAAATTCTTTGGCTTTTTTTCCTCCACAATCTATACATTGTGTTACTAAGTGAGATTTTAAGTATAATTCAGTATGCATTCTTCTTATGAGATTTTAAGTTGTATAACCAAGCAATTAAGTTTTGCCAACTTAGAGATGAAGAAGAAATCTTACATAACTATTAGATTCTACACTAGATAAAGGAGGAGAAATTGCAGCTAAAGAAGAGGTACACAATTTTTTTTCCTGAATCTTGATTGCAAAATACATAATTGTTTTGTATATGTTGAGGTATCTTTTTAGTTTATAAAGATTTCTCAATCTATCTTTAATTACAAGCCATAGAATGATTAAAACTTTAGGATATACCACTTGAACCAAACTAGGTTATGCTATATAAATCTAAGAGCTTGATTCCTCATCCATTCTCTATATGAGGCATTTGAGAATGCACCTGAGGGGTGCCTAATCCATCTAATGCTATCTTGCTAGTTTGAAAGAAGAGGACCAGTGAGGTTGGAGGTCAATTGGGAGTTACTGATCAGTTTTATAATAAAGCTTAAGGTGAAGACATCTTTAACTGAGGCCATTTTAGGTATATGTCTCCAAAGATATGAGCACTCAGAATATCTACTTAGAGGGCCTATATTGATCTAATTGTCATCCCAAAACAAAGTTGAAGCTTTTTTGCCTATCTTGTAGTAGAATTTCATTCTAACCTTTTCCCAGAGCATAAAGATGTGGATCATAGTCCATAAGGAGTTATATTTTAGCGTAATGCACCAAAAGCTCTTATTCCTTAAATAGTAAGAGTGTATCCATCTAACACAAAGCAAGTCTTTATTTATTAATATCCTTCGTATTCTTTTAATGGTTTGCACCTTATTTATGGTCATGATAGGCCAGATTCCAAGTCTTCCTTTCTCACTAGGCAAGCACAAGTCACTCCACTTGACTTTTGTAACTAACTTGGTATTGTTGTTTCCTAACTAAATAAATGTCATCATAAGTTATTCAAATGGTCACAACAATGTTGATTGGAAACATCCCATAAGAAGTCAAATATATGGAGGCTATTTAGAATTGAATTAGTTTGCCCTTCCTATAAGTGACAAGCTTTTATTACACTAACTTGTGATTCTTATATTTATTCTTTCAATTAAAGGATTGAATTTAAAATATAATGTTAGAGGAAATCGGTATCTTTAGGTAAGTAAGAGGAAGTATGGAGGCTCTTAAACCTATTAAGCAACTGATACAATTGGTTAAACCTTAAGCACTAGAGGATAAGAACAATTGGCCTTTCTCTTTATTGATAGAGAGGCCTAAAAGCTTATTAACTGTGTTTAAAGCAACTATAAAAGCACTAATTGATTTTAGATTAGCTTTTAAGAAGAGGATTAAATCATCTAAAAAAGTAAGGCTAGTTATTCTTAGTCTATTGCACTTTGAGTATAATTTGAACTTCTTCTCTTAGTCGATCACATTCTTAATAAGTCTATTTAAGATCTCCATATTAAGACTAAAGATGTAAACTGAAAGAGGATCACTTTGCCTCAAACCCCTAGCTCCTTTTATGAGATTGGATGGTTCCCCATTGATTAGAATACTATAGGAAGATATAGTGACACAATACTCTATCCAACTAGTGAGTTTAGTAGGGAACTCAAAAGCTTATAGAGAGTTCAAAATAAAGTTCTAGTTTAAAGAATAAAAAATCGTGTAGATATCTATCTTTACAACATAAATTTTGCTAGATGAATTCATGATTAATTTTTGAAAAGTTCTGTTGCTAATAGCTTATTATCCTCAATTTGTCTTCCTTTGACAAAATCACCTTGTAAAGGATCAACCAGTTGAATTAGTGTTATTTTAAGTCTGTCAGCAATCAGTTTGGAGATAACTTTTTATATGGTACTGCAGTAAGATATTAGCCTAAAGTTTTTCATTGATTTAAGGCATGAACCTTAGGTATAAGAAAAATAAAGGTCTTATTCAATATCCTCAACATTTTGTTCTTATTTCTAAGATTGATTCAGTGACTAATGTCTTAGTGCAAAGTCATATTTTATGAAAGAAAGACGCATTAAGGCCATTACATCTTAAGGCCTTATTGGGGATGAGAGAAAGTCAAACATCTTCCATATGTCTAGCATAAGAAGGTCTTGTCTATAGATCAACTTACTGTGTAGATATTTGATCTTTAAGAAAAGATTAGAGATTGATCACTAAGGAGATTAAATCACTGGGGGATCTAATTATGTCAGAGAAGAAAGATACAACTTCTTGATGAAGGTCTACTCTAGAGGTCACCAAGATGCCATCTCATTCCTTAGAAAAGTTATTAATTTTATGTTTCTTTTAGAGAGCGCTGAGTTATAAGGATTCATCATATGGGGAGAGGTATAAGGATCTTTGTTTTTCATCTAACTTCTTCTTAACTTCAAAGCTTGCACCAGTGATGTGTTATTAGACTTTCTCTTATTAAGGTCTCTAAGCTGATTCTTCACCCACTGCAATTTCCTTATACAAATGTAAAATTTATGCCACTAAAAATTAGAATTTGGGCCTCTAGTGATATCTCCCTTAAAGCCCTCCAAATCTATTAGAAAGTTTTTAAAAAAATATATACGAGAAAGTTGTTAAACTTGAAAGGAAAGAAACTTATTTGAGAGTTGAATAGATTCTTACAATAATTAAGGTGTGATTAGAGAAGATTGGGTTGTTGAAGGAGGCTTTGCTCTTTATGAAAGCTGAAATCCAATGAGAATTTACTAAAAAAAATGTATCAATCTTTTTCCTTAAAAACCATTTCATTTTTTGTTTATTATTCCAACTAAAAAAAATCCCTTTAAAGCTTTATGTCTATTTCTTAGATGTGGCTTTCATAATTATAAAAACCTTTAGAATAACTTCTCAATTTGCCATTACCTTCTGCTTCTTAATGATGTATTAGGCTATTAAAGTCATGAAGAATTAACCAGGGGCATTTATTGTATTTCCAATTTCCTTCAGCTTGCTCCATAGGTGGCTTCGCTACAAAGTATGACTAAAAGCATATACAAAGGTAACCTAGAATTTGGAATTCTCTTGTTTCATTTTAATATGCATAAGAACTAACTTCTCCTCAATGATTAAGTAAATTACCTTTAATTTATCAAAGTCATTTTTTGTGACAATAATGGTTTGTGATGATGGTCCAATATTTCTTAAAGTCCAATTTCTTGCTATTATTTTCCTAAAGCTTAGTTTTCATAAGTCATATAATAGAATGAATAGTATGATGAAGATAATTGTAGCGCCCCTTTACCGTAGAGTACCCACCGGGACGCCCGCAGGTCATTCCGGTACATATCCTACGATAAGAGAGAACTACGAACAAGCACCACTATATTCCACATGGCATCATAATAAGAAATATCGATATAAAATCGCAACTTTTTAAAACCAACCTTTTTCCAATTCATTTCATCAAAAGCAACAATTTACACAACTGTCATTCTGTATCATTTGTCCACATTTTCTAAAATCTAATACACACTGCTATAGAAAAAAATACATCAAACCTAACTAGGTCATCCAAAATCACAGCTGACCGACCTGTGAGCCATAACCTCTCTCTCCAAAAAGATCTACTCGGCTCGATCAGTCCTTCCGAAGCTACGGGTCTACTCTCAATCCTGAAAAATAAGTTGCAATTTTGGGTGAGTTTGCGAACTCAGTGAGGAACCATCATCGATGGTTCGCCCAATTCATGCAACACTCAAGCATATCACAGATTAGTTCACAATAACACATTCAGAAGTGTCACATGATTGTATACAAGCAAATCACAATTGTATAAGACATTCTTGCCTTTTTCCCATTTAAAATATGTATTCAATATGCAATCAAATATATATACAATGCATATATGACACTTTCCCATTTTTATTACAGTGTTGTGATCGAGCGCCTGAACTATCCCATATAAGCATTAGACGCGTCTTAGGGGTAGGAGAGCCCTCTGGGTATGCACTACTTCCCTTCGAGCTCGAGGCTCTTTTTCACTGATTGAGCTTATAGTTTGGATCGGTGGCTACTCCTGTCACAACTGTTATTATCTGTTCATGCATTTGTATATGAAATGCATATGACCCAATTTAGCAGTAGCTATCCACATGTCACAATAACCAGTCACAATGGATTCACGTATCATAAATATATCCCATCACATCATAAGCAAATAGTTTCACAAAATCACAAACAGATAACACTTCTATGTCATCGCTTCCAAAATATCGAACCATCTGTCCGGAACCCATAGTCAGAACACAACCACTAACCCACCATTATCTCCACAATGAACATATCGGAATTGAAAGAACCATCTAGGTCACTCACCTATAACTTCCGAGCTAATATCGGGAAGTCTCAGCAACGTCGGTAGATCGACGCTCCAAATGTGTCTCTATCACAGTCAACATCGACAAAGATTACTAATTGAACAGTCAGACATATTTAATAATGCACATGTGATGATTAAAACGTGTATAATGCATGTTCATGACATTCACGGCACTTTTCCAAAAATTACCATCATAAAAATTTCGTCTCAAAATTAGAAATCTAACGACACCAAAAATACCGAGAAATTTCATGCATGCATGTATAGTTACTTTCATTTGCAAAATTTCACTGGTCACACGTAGACATATGAATGAATGTTTCACAACAATCCTAAACGCTCTTAGTCATTTGCCAAATTACCATTTTACCCTTCCCATAGGGGTGGGATGTTACAATAATCATATAAAATTTATTATTTTTAGGGCTACTAAGCCTTCTTACATTCCAAGCTAGTATGGTCATTTCTTAAAGGTAGTGTTAGAGGTCTTCTAATTCCTTTTTGACTTCATCCTAGAGGTACTCTAAAATTCATTACCTATATCATAATCTAGTTACTTCATTGTTTACATTAGGCGAGGAGTTACTTCTTCAACAAGTGAGTGGAACATTTTACTTCCTTCCATGAATAGATTGTCCTTGATAGGGGCTAGGGGTAGCTTATTCTGAAGCTTTTCCTTATTTTAAAAAGCTCCAGATGCCGTCTTTATACTATAAGAGTTAAGACATTTATTGATAACTTTTTTGTGACTAACTATCACTTTGTCACAGATATGAGGTTTTTTATGACAAAAAAATTGATTGATACAATTGTTTTGATTAATTGTAATGATTTTTTTGTAACTAATACAATGGTAATTGTGACAATTTAGAATCTTTCATAATTAAATTTCACTATTAATATATTAATAGTGTTAAATTTTATCTTATCACTTCTATCACTAAAAGTGTTGGAGTTATGTAAATATTGAGCCCTAGAAAGCAAGTTACAAAGATTTGTTACAAATTTTTACAAATATTATTGTCAATATAAACGTAACAAATTAATGATAACTAATTCTTATTATAATAATATATTAAAATTAACCACTCTAATGATTGATTTTGTCATTATTGTACGAAATTTAGGGATTGGAAACTACTTATCACGATTTTTCTTTAATATTATTATTTGCAAACAAATTTAAATATTTTCGTATAAAATATTCAAACTACATATATTGATAATCCAAAAGTAATATTTTACATATCAATAGATATTTGCTAAACATAACATTGAAATTTCATCAAAATAAAAATCAAACTAAATAAAATTTTAAATATAATGAAAATTTTGTTCCAAAATATTAAGCAAAACTCTTAACCTATTCAAATTTTAAAAACAAAGTTCTTGTCAATGCTTAATCATTGTCATCGTTGCCTTCCTTATTTTCTGTTACTAAATTTGTCTCATCGTCACACATAAAAATAAATAATTAAAATAATATTTATTCAATTCAAATTTTGATTATATCAAAATTAGATTATTAAGTCAAGCCCTGATTATCTTTCAATTAGGCATGATCACACCGAAGTTTATGGGATGAGTCAGCACAGTCTAAACTCAAGGTTTCAATCAAAATGGTGACATATTAATATATTTATAGCCAATACGACAACGTTATGAAGATAATCAACTATGCGTAGATATCCATTGAGCCCTAGGAGCCAAACAACTTAGAAACACCGTATATAAACTCCGTCTCGCTCTCATTTAAATCACTCTCTATTATTTTTGCCTTACCCACTCTTGAATCTTCGGGGAACGGTTTCCATTCCTGCTTCTATTTCAAGTTTTTGATCTTATTAAATATATATGGGCCAGTTGCAAGGTAAAGGCAAGAATTTTATGAATCTATACACTTGGCTAACATACCTGAAATTATAATATATGGAAGCCTATAATAAAAACATATGCTATTGTGATTTGATTTATAGGTGGAAGTTTTTGGATCATTCAGGACTAGACTTTATCTTCCTATAAGTGATATTGATGTAAGGATGTGCCTAATCTTGAAAAGAAAGTTTAGGAACTAATAACTAGTTGATTGAGTTCAAGCATGTGTTTTGGGTGCTTTTACTTGGATTCAAGAATTTCACACACTCTGCTTTTTATTAATTCACGTTGTATCTTACAGGAGAGAAAGAGGGACTAAAATAGTTCATCACTGCCTAACAAAGAATAGGAAACAATCAAGTAATTACGAAAATCATGTACAAATAATATGCTAGAAATATACATTCTATAAATACAAGGAAATCAAATCTATTCTAATAATGGTAAACTCAACATTTTTAATTGCAGGTTGTTAGTTTAAGTTTAGGTATCAACAATCCACAAGTTATTTTGTGGGCTCTTTCTAGGGCATTGTTTGTAACAGGAGTTGTAAAGAAGATTCAAGTACGTGTTCTTTGATTGCTAGACGTGCTACTATTGAAATAAATTTTTATAAGTAGGATTTTGTTTAATGCCTCAGGTGATAGCCAAAGCCCATGTTCCAATTGTTAAATTTGTTGAGAAGAACAGCGGTGTTTCATTTGACATAAGGTATTACTTGTCTAGCCTTTTATATGTAACACTATTAATTATAGTGGATGCTTGATGAATTGCTATTCTTTCTTAGCTGAGCATTATTTATTCTCTTGTTGAACTAGTGGATAAAATGACAAATGGGCTTGGCCCGGCTTGACTCGAAGTCAAAACGCTAGGCTCAAACCTAGCCTCGGGCCCAGCTTTTCTAAAAAAGAGCCTGACCTTATTAGATTCTAGCTGAAATTGAGGATGAAAAGAAATGTGCAAGTGATTTAGATGATAAAGTTGCAAGAATTACTGAAATCACCAAAACACAAAATGAAAAGATTCAAGCTAAGATGCAACTATTCAGAGGCAAGCCATGGAAATGAAATAAATTTCAGCTACTTTTTCACATTTGGACATACACAATATATTCAGAAATGTTATATCCTCCATATCATGTTAATGTAATGGAATAGTTTGAGGAAGTTGTTGATCAATATTAATAGGGACACAGATCCTGACATAATCAACTCTCCTTAGTTTGCAATTGCCTCATCCATGCATAGGGGTTTTCCAACAAAACTAGTTAGATGACCGAGTCCTTTTGTGGTTTAAGATGCTAGAAGAATATTATGGTTATTAAACTATAAGCATATTTTTTCTTAAGTTTTTGATGTTGGGTAGTATGTGTCCTTCTTTGTAAGAGTAATGGTTTATTATTAAAATGCCAATGGCCAAATTCTATAATTTTTTGAGCCATAACTGAGGAATCAATCCTAAAGAGAAAAAGATTGACCTCATCAACCAAAACTTGACTTAAACTCCATTGCTTCTAATGGTGTTAGTCTTAAGCATTCATAGCTAGAAATAGGGGTAAGGGTCACTTTAGCTAAGAGAAGAGCTTGTAGGAAGGTTAAAGTAACCTCCATTATAGGGGTAAGGGTCACTTTAGCTAAGAGAAGAGCTTGGGGGAATTATCATTAAGAGTAACTAAGTGAGCTTTTGAAGCTAAAGGAGGGGAAAAATCTCAGAAGGCAAGTGTCCAAAGTTCGACATTTAGCTAAAAAGGAGAAGAAATAGAAAGGAGTTCAAAAGTAGGAAAAAAGAAATTAGAAGAGAAAAAGGAAAAAAAGAAGGAAACAGTAGAAAAACTTTGAATGAAGAATGTAGAGAAGGGACTAATGTTGGACCCCGATTCTTTTTAAGCATGTTTAAATTATTTTGAGGATTTAATTTGAGAATTTGTTTAATTGGTTGGAATAAATTAAGGATTTTTGAATGGCTTATGTTAAGACATATG
>JANZLX010000007.1:12813859-12824224 GCA_025531955.1 Erythroxylum orinocense | reverse complement strand
GGATTTCGATATGGATGATGTGTTATGGAATATTTTGTAAGCATGTGTTTCATGATGTAATGTAAATTATGTAAGTAATTGAGTTACAAATATGGTGTATGATTATGGGTTATGGATTATGGTAATATGTGAGTATGATTGGACATGTGAGAATTATCGAAGTGATAGATTTAGAAATGTGTTTGATTGATATGGATTCCGGACAGGAGGTCCGATGATGTGTGCTTGTGTTGACGGATTGGAAAATTGTAAAAGTGAGATTAGTGTGAGTATAAATGGTATGAAAGAAAAAGAAAAGGAAAAAAAATGTTGTATAAATTTTCGGACTAAACCTTCGATTCAATTTAACTTGTGTTTCGATTCTTTCGATTATGTTCCGCTTCTCGTCCAATTGCTTTGCTTCCGCTATTGGTTTCAATTCGTATTGAATTGGATTTTGATTCGATTTGTATTTCGGAATTCGCTTTCGGTTTTTCGCTTCCGTTTCGTTTTTCGGTTGAGGTCCGGTTGTCAGATCGGGTCCCAACAACTAAGGTATAGGAAAGGAGAAAGAGGAGGAAGAAAAAGATATGGGAAAGCTGAGAAAATAAAAGTTAAATGATGCAACTAAGGAGCACTATACAAAAAGCAGAAAGTAACAAAAACAATTAGAAGTTGGATAATAGGAAAGGAAAGTAGAGGAGTGCAAAAAGGAGGAGAATAAGAAGCTATTTTTACAGGGATATCCAATCAAAAAAAAGCAAAACCTAATCAATGAGCCAATCTGAAAGTAAATGGAGACTATATAGGTGTTTTAGAGAGAGGCCTGAGCTTCTCTCTCTTACATGAGTGAGTTTATTAAAATCAAGTATCTAATTTTAATCTAAAAATATTTTATATTATGTATAGACTTTTAAATGTCTTAATTTAAAAGTTAAAGAATTTGTTAAATTAGAAGTTTAAATTTCTCTATATACAATAAAAAGAAAATTTTATTCTTGCTGTTTATGTATTTAAAGTAGGTTCTAATTATTCCTACTGAAATAAGTGATATGGTAAACAAATATTTTTACTTTTATATAATTCACCTACTTATATATATTATAATGAATTAAAATATAATAAAATAGTTAAATCTTAACAATATTATCTTAAATCTTCCATATTTGTATAATATGAGTAAAAATCTTATATATATATATATATTCATCCCAAGTTAAAAGATAAAAACATTAATAAGTCTCCTCAATTTATATTTGAAAAAAAAATAAGACCAATTAAAATCTTAATTAAATTAAAAGCATGAAAAAAAATAAGAGTCTTGGACTTTTGGTCTTGTATTTAGTTAAATTTTGTTTTGACCATAAATTTGGGTTAATTACTTGAAAACTAATTGTGATTTTTTAGTTTAATGTTAGAATCCGTAATGTGATAGTTATTTAAAACAATCTAAACCAAGGAATAGTAATATTTGATGTTGCTTTGAATATAATTTATAGAAACATTAAAAATATATACAAATTTATAAATTTATTGATTTTAAGTTCTTAAACAAACATAAATTCTTTAGTTCTCCATTTTTTCAAATTCGGATTGAAACGATATCGATCTACTCAATTAGCTTGAAATATAAAGAGTAAATTATAAAAGAAATCTAAATTTTACTTAATTTTATAATACTAACTTAAACTTCAAATCTATAAAATATCTAAAATTTGAAGACAACTTATTGTTAGCGTCAAAATTAACAATGCTAACATGACCGTCTACGCTTACAAATGTTAAAATTTGATTGTAATCGAATCACGGGTACAACAAAAATAAAAATTATTTAAAGATTTCAATCGGATCTTAATAATTGAATAAATTTGAATAAAATATAAAATGATTTAGAAATCTTACCTCATTCACTTTTCTGTTGAAAAATTTTTGAAACTTTTTCCGATTGATCAATCACGAACTGTTTAAGTGTATACGTGTCTAATAAATTTACTGAGGTAGATAATAAAAATTAAAATATTTTGTCGTCATTTTTTAAAGTTAGAATTAGATAATAAAAATTAAAATGTTTTGTCGTCATTTTTTAAAGTTAGAATTATAAAATTAAATAAAATTTTAAAATAATTTATCGAATTAAAAACGTATGGACACATACATACATTAAGATGTACTACATGAATGAAAATTTGTATAGAATTATCAGACCTAACGTAAAAAACTGAATATGTTATTACATCAAACTTTAACCATTAATTTCCTCTCGGAAACATATATACCGGTTCCTAATTTACAGACATCGAGTACATATTCTTCCAAATTTGTTCAGTCAAGCAAAACAAGAACACATCAAGAAAAAGAGTAACACTAAAACAAGAGAACTAATGCGAGCATAGGGTCTAAAGACATCGACCCTTAAAAACAGACATCCGAGCAACAGTAGCAACACCAGCCGAGACAACTGCATGGACAAAGGAATATTTTGTAAGCGAACATTTAGTTGTGTGTGCTTAGGCTTGATGAAGAAAGAAGCAGAGAGACTACAGTACCATCCCCTCCAAAAGCCATCACCCTTGGCCTTGGTTTTTCCAGTAGGAGCAGGAGGAGGAGGAGGAAGAGGAAGAGGAGGATTTCCATTCTTCATGGGTTTATCTTCTCCTGGCTTTGGAACTGCGCAAGGATCTGTTGACAGTAAATTCTAATGAATTCAACATGGATTCATAATACCTATATACCTAAAAATTATGACAATGATTCCATATAAGTACATCTACTGGAAAAATCGTGATAGTAATTATAGATTACCGTAAGGATGGTATTGATCATTGCAGGTACTCATCCCTTTAAAAGTAAATCCCTTGATGTAGCTTCTAAGATATACAGATTTTCAGAATAGAAGTGCAAACATAACTAGATCAGGATGATTGGATGGTCATAGCATATATGGATCAAAAAGAAGGGGCGATGGTGGAGTGGTTGCAGCTTAGCGAAGCGGTTAGCTCTTTAGTGGCACAGGTATGATCATTTCTTTTTCTTTTAACATTTTAAATTTCATATCAAATGACACTAAATCCCATAATGAACTAGCCTGGAAGGCCTAGTCTGACTCATGTGAACTAATTTTCCTCCTTTCTTGAGATGCGGAAAGTGTTCATCTGAGTCAAAAAGATCCCGGTGGAAAGATAGAGGAATGGTGATATAGTGTAACATTAGTTATTATGAATCTTGATGCAGCAAATCTTGATAAAAGAAAACAATAAATATGTCAAAGGGCCAACATCTGATCTAGTGGAACTAAGTTATGATTCCACCACATAGATAAACATATGTTTAGCTCATTAAATTAATGTACTTTCAATTTCAGTTCCAAAATTTTTAAACTACGCCTTTAAATGTTATTAATCACTACGTGTTAAGACCTCGATTGATGTTCATTAACGAATATGTTACTCGGTTCTTTAGGGGGTAGTTGAGTTGGTGGAATAGAGAAGCATAAGATCAAAAGATCCTGTGTTCAATTTTCCTTACCTTCTCTCAATTAAGTCTATCGTACAAGACTTGTCTAGTGCAGAATACCCAGTTGACGTGATTTATAGGCTATTGCGTCAATCCGAAAATTTACCTAATACATATTCAAAAAATAGCGGCTGCAGATTCCTCCATTTAAAAAAAAAAGAATATGTTACCTGACATCCAAATTAAATAAACACTTCATTTTAACTTATGTTTCTAACTTAAATATTGTATGTGACATCTGGTAAGTACGCAGTTTTAAGCATCTAAATTCTGTGGGTTTAAGTCTAGGTTTGAGGGTTTGTTGTCGATCTTGATTTGCTCTTCTCGTAAACCTTCAAAATTAGGAAATGGAATTGTTTTGACACTTGGTCTCCTACGATCAAGCAGTAAGAATTAAAGAGTGAATATTAGGATCAATAGTAACAAACACACAGTAATAATAAATATATAGGAAAGAAAATTTTATATTTCCTATTATTTTATTATTTCCCACTAAAAATAAAATAAAATGCTAGCAATACAAGAAAATTAAATATTCTCATAAGATCTTCCAATTAGAGACTGATGCTCGAATCAAGAAACCAACATCTTGCCCATGCACCTGGAACAACTTTCGAGCACCTAATGTGACAACACCTCCATCATCAATTATGAAGGCAACTAAGGTCTTGTACATAACCTTAGTTTTCAATATCAACACACTTAGTAAGCATATATGATGGATTCTTTGAATCCAAAATCTTCTCCAATTACAAAATTCTCTCTTGTGAGGGAAGTGACACATGTGTTGTATGGGTTTGGTCCTGGATGGAACAACGGATTCTTCCCATTTTGTGTTTACATTATTCATTCTTAATGTAATAATCCCTCGCATCTCGTAATGTTAAATTCATCTTTATAAATCCCCTTGCCTAACCTAGAATCTCAACTGACCAACATTTTAATTAGTAGCCAAAATAATTCACAGTAAGCATCTTCAACCATGAATATCACATATAGTTCATAATTTATCTAAGTCATTATTCTAACACCTTAAAAATCATGCACTGTAAGAAAAATGAGGTCTAGCGATGGACATTGTCGCCGGAATGTGTAGGTTTTCCGTCGGTAAGCTAAGTTAATGACAGAATTTACCGACGGAACTAGTAGTTGGAGAAACGGCCGTAGGTAATAATTGGCAACGAAGTGCAGATTTTCTGTCACTAATTTACCAACATATATTTTATTTAATGTTTGTTTTGGTCAGTAAATCTAGCGACAGACAAGGCTTCTTCGTCCGTAAATTTATTTACGGATTTGGCAATTCCATTAGTAAATTCACGACTAACTATACCGACGGAACTTAGTTATCCGTCAGTAAAATCATTACATTTTACTAACAAATTTTATTTTTCCGTTGGTAAATTTACTAATATTGTTTTTTAATTTTTTCCTGTATTTAATTTATTTTGATAATCTTATGATTGATGTATAATTTATACAGTTATCTGCTGATAATATTTTGATTTGTTTATACATTTAATGTGTTAAAATAAAAAGTTGATTGATGATATAAAGTAAAAATTATCTTAATTGATAATAAAATTATTTTACACAACAATAAGTATTTAATTCATACAAAATGACTATAACGACGCTTGGACGCTCTGAATGTTGTGATGAGGTGTTGTCCTTTCCCTTCAACTCATCCATCTCATTACGGAACTGGGCTATGTACTCCATCAAATGTTGCAACTGGTTGTCAGTGCCTGTACTATGCTTCGAAGCTCATGGACTTCATTGGATGTGGCCTACTAGATGCTCTTGTACTGGAAGTAGAAGATTGCGAATAATATGTGTTTGCAAATGAACCTAAGCCAAATATCCTTCCATGACGGTCCCTTCCACACACTGCATAAAGATAAGTTTAACTCTCATCAACATCTGCAGGTTGCTAAGACTGCCATTGAATGTTTTCTTGTATTTGGTCATATCAGAAGGTAATGTTTATCTTAATAAATAATAATTATTAAACATTAATATTAAAGCATAAATTTCACATACATTTAGTTCTTTACATCGAGTGTTGATGAAGGTCACACCGGCTGCTTCTTAGTGTAAGTGTGCAAAAACAGCTTATGGGGCGTAGGGTTCCTATCCATAGACTTTTCTTACATCATAATAAAATGTTATAAGTAAACTGCAATTTACAAAATTTTTAGCAAAACTTTCTCTATTTTTATGATATTCACCCAATGTTGAAAAAAAAGTAACTTACCAACACAGTCATATATGGTACTAGACATTTATAATATTATCATTCTCCATAATACACATATTTTTATTCCAAAATTCACACATCAAATTAAATTGAAATACATAAAATTAAAAAAACAGAATATAAGTGTAAAGTGTAGATACTTACAAGTCTTTCTGCATACTCGTGGTGGGTAATAGATCCTCTAGTGTGTACGGAAAGATTCTCTCCCCCGGTCCTCCACGTCTGTTGGTAGAATTATGCTCTAAAATAGACACTGTCTCGGGTTATATCCAATACTGCTGTCAATGACTTCATATTTTTTTAGAAATATAAGGAAGTCGTATATCTTGTGTATCACACCAGTAAAGTGTCTATAACATGGACAAGCTCTCTTCCATACTTTATAAATAACTATGTCAAATTCAAAATCTCAAAAAATTCTTTCTAAAAAAAGAGAAAACATATGATAAGTACTTATAACCTACAATATTTATCTAATTAAAAAAAATTGTACCTCAAACTCTTGATAATAAAAATCCTTTGTCGCCTGAAAGATATTCTTCCATATATAACTCTTAAGATCAATCTTCTCCTTGAATTTGGATGTCATGTTTCTTAAGCACGATCCAAACGTAATCAACCTAATATAAAAATAATTTTATATCTTTTTTTAAATTTAAACCTATAGCTTAATTATAACATATGGTGTTTCATGTATTTTTACTTACAGATTGTTGAGAATTGTGATGTAAGTTCTTCCCTCAACTCTCTTAGCTCCAAGCTGGAGGCTACTTCCTTCATCCGCATCGTTTACCCATGATATCTCTATCAGTATAGGGATGGTGGATGGTGTAGTAGCAGGTATAGAATGTGATGCCTCATCTGCAAGTGTAGTAATTGGAGGTACAACATCTGATTTGGTTACAGCTGCAGAATATGATGTTTCACCTAGAAAGTAACGAGCTCCAAACCGTGGTATGAACCTTAGTTGCATTATATCCTATTTTCTCTTTGGTAGCATATTTTAACCTGAAATTCATGTTTTATTGAATATTCTAGAAATATAACAATTTCAATTCAATAGATAACAATATATTGTTAATAATTGATTTATTGAATACAATATTCTATTACAAATATAAATTAATCGCTATCAGCACTTAATTGTAAATCAAAATTATAATCTTGTTTTGCTAAAGAATTAGAATCAAACTCAGGCTTCTCTTTAGATTTCTCACCCTTCTCATCCTCTCTAGATGAAATTTCAACATATTCATTATTTAGATTGTTCAAAGGTTCATTCTTATCATATGTAATAGATGCATTTATTTCATAAACATCTTCCTAAAATGCTTCACTTTCAATTCTCTATTATCCTTTTCCATGTGAATCAAAAGCACCTCTAAGAATGGCCAACCAATTTGACTTATCTTGTCGCAAGCTGGGAAAAGGGATATAATACACTTAGATCGCTTGCATTGTTAACACGAAAGGTTCAAATTGCCTAAATCTTCTTCGTTGGTTGATTTTAACTTGATTGTATCGACTATGCACTTTTATACCAACATTAGGAGTTAGATCAAACCAATCATACTTAAATATCACACTCTTCTTTATTGGCAATGCAGGGCACTCAATTTCAAATATCTCAATAATTTTACCATAGTAATCCATCAATTCTCCTTGTATGCAAACTCCACTATTTACTATTGTCATGCTATGACCATGATATTCTTTATGATATTTGTATCCATTAACGAAATACATCGGATACAATTTAACAGCTCCCAAAGGTCCTTTAGCTAGATCACATATGAACTTGTTCTTTATTGGATTAATCACCTACAATTGATTTTAATACTATGGTACGTGGCATTGTTTACATCTGTGAATCAAAAAAGCAAGTTCTTGCTGTGACTCCTTAGGTCGTGGAGTTTTTCACGAATAAGCTTCACGGGAGTTTCATCATGAATTTTCAGCCTATATACCATCATAGAAACTTAGCTATGCCTTAAATCATCCATAAGATCTCAAACTTATTTCACATACAGAAAATACTTAGACTATTAAAGAAGAACATAAAAACTCATCAATGATTATAAGAATATTCTAAACAACAACACAAAATTAAGACCTCCTTTGCATTCACACAAAACTCAAACGCATCTAATTAATGTATTATTAAAGCAACACATATGGTAGACATTTGGATTGACAACTATAGACTACAAAGAAGAAGGATGAGCGACACTCTTCAACATAAAATAGGGCTTGAAAAAAGAATATTTTGTATTAATTAACTAGTGGGAATGCACCACTATTTGAAAAAGACTACATCTGGCATAAAAATCTGCTTCATCTTTAAAAGCGTGCAAGATAAAATGCAAAGACATTGTAAACATCAATTTAAGAATTTCAAAGTTCAAATCTATCGAGCTCTTTTTTTATAGCTAATTTTCTAATTTTATAGATAATATTTGACATAGCAAAAACAATAAAACTATAATAGTTTTCATTATAAGTTTATGAGTTTCATGAGCAATATGACCAAACTACTGTGAAACAAAAATGATCATGATTACTTTAATTTATTATCGAAAAGAAAAAATGAGTGTTCAAAGAATCTTATGTAGAAAGGTAGTCAACTAAGCTAACTAATATGAGTGTTAAAAATAATTACTATAAAATGATACCATTACGAGATAATTAAATTTAGGAAATCTAAATGGTTTGATATATTAGCTATTTTAAGTCTTTATATTTTTAGAATAAATGTTTCAAATGTGAGCGGACATTTAAGGTAGAAGGCTTGAATAAAAAGTGTTAATTGTTATCCCTCCATTCTAAACACTCTGGAAAAGGACATACCCCATGAAAATAGTGATATTCACGTGGCTGGAGTTTAGGAATGATAATGGTTTGGCGTGTGGTGGGATTCTTTTCAGCTAAGGCAGCCGAGACAGTAGCGATTCATGAGGTGTTGAGCTGGATTAAAGCATGTCAATGGAAGAATGTGGTTGTAGAATCAGATGCACAGTTAGTGGTTCACGCTATTGAGGTTTCTTCATCTACGGATGTTTCGGCCTTTGGTCTTCTTATTCAAGATTGTCTCTCTCTCATTAGTGAGTTAGAATCTGTATCTTGTTGTTTTGCTTATAGGTCTGCGAATGTAGCCGCACATACTATTGCTGTGGGTGCTCATTCCGAGTCAGGCTTAGGAGAGTGGTTTGATATACCACCTCCTGCTGTTATGAATCTTGTTTGATTATTATGGCATTTCATAACTTTCCTCAAAAAAAAAAAATATGGCTGTAAAATAAATGCAAAATCTTTGATCTCCAATCCTTCTCTCGAGATCCACTTTCTTATTTACATATCGACATTTTTTCTATTTTCACATTAAATCTTCTATTTTAATTAATCCATTTTAATTTTATTTTATTAAATTTTATTCTTATATTTATATAAACTTCACATAAATATATAAATAAAATTTAATAAAACATAATAAAAATATCATAACCTGAATATCCCTCAATTTTTGTCCCTAAATTTTAATATTTCATTTTCACGTCGCCTTTCGATACGGATACATAAGCTTCTAGGTCTGGTGGGACACTTCTTCTCGGCAAGAGGCAAGTAGCCTTATCGCCTACCTTCCATTTGTGATCCATCTTTAGTCAAATTAAGATTTTTATATCATGCCAAATTCCACTCCCCTACTTCTATTTTGACTAACACCATAGGATTGATTATTATGCGCATGGCTACGGTCTTCTCCAGTGGACCCTATGAATTCAATAGGGATCCGTATTTTCTTTATTCATACCTTTAAGGTCCTCTCATAACGGATAAAAGTATAACTATCATTTAAAATTAAACCAAAACATACGTTTGAAGCCTTCTCGTCACAGAAAAATTTTAAAATCAAACCAAATCATATGTTGAGGTTTTCTCATCACAAAAAAAAGTATAATTATTATTTAAAATCAAACCAGATACCAAAATAAATAGTTTTCTTCTCGCTTGAAATTTCACCCTACAGTTGACAAAATATTGATGAAGACCACGACAACCACAGTGATTAATGAATGAAGTATC
The DNA here is from genome assembly GCA_025531955.1 of Erythroxylum orinocense. Lineage (NCBI taxonomy): Eukaryota > Viridiplantae > Streptophyta > Magnoliopsida > Malpighiales > Erythroxylaceae > Erythroxylum > Erythroxylum orinocense. Next base: position 12,814,392 of record JANZLX010000007.1, on the reverse strand, counting down.
TTAAATTAATCAAGCAATAACGTGACCTTAAGAACAGGCTAAAGAAATAGTTGACTCTTCCATGTTACGATTCTTTGAATCTTCATAAAATAATCCCACCACGAGTTTAGCCAACTTGAGACTAATCACCCCAAGAACGTGAACCCATTATTGCTTCTATAAAGACACAGCTAGTGTTTTTGGATGGAGTCAACATCTATTATTACTATTCCCTTTCTTCATCCAACAAAGTCTTAATAAGTGGGCTCAATCACGGAATCGAAAATCCATTAAACCTCTTTTATTTTCTTACTTGAACCCAAGAGTGGAAACTTATCTTCAGACTAGGACACTTCTTCTGACTTACTGCCCAACAGACCTGGTAAAACGGGCGGGTCATTTGTTTACCCGCTCGTATCCGTCCTAACGGTCCAGGTATGGGTTAATATATTTTTTACCCGATTAATATTTACCCGTACCCGACCCACCCGTGATTTTTGCGGGTGGGTCGAGTCCAATCCGCGGGTACCTGTGGGTACCCGCAAAATTATTTA
>JANZLX010000007.1:12795330-12812876 GCA_025531955.1 Erythroxylum orinocense | reverse complement strand
CTCTCTCTCTCTCTCTCTCTCTCTCTCTCTCTCTCTCTCTCTCTCTCTATATATATATATATATATATATATATATATATAACACGTAGATATTCATTTGGAGATAAGATATTGCATAAACAACATGGCATATTATAAATACGAGACCATAGTCTAATAAGAATTGATAATTCTAGCATAACTAGAATATGACATAAGTAACTAGACAAAATTTTATCATCACGAATACATTAAATTTCACTCATATATGAATACATTCAATTAACACGTAAATTTCACTCAAAATTTTCGTTGAACACTTCAAAAGTATGACAAATTCATCCCAAATAACCTAAGTAAATCATGTCTTTTTCCTTCCTCAACATTTTCCAGAACATTGCAAAGACAAAAAAACCAGTTACAATTGAAACAAACGCAAAAACACCCCAAAAACTCCTAGGTTCATGTAATGTTCGGACATATATACCAACACGAGTTATTCAAAAAATCACAGAGAACAAAAGTTGAATAACTTACCTCCTCCAAAGGACACAAGGATAGTGGCCAGAGAAGACAGACGCACACAAACACCGACAAGCAGAAGAGGAGTCGACGACAGAGAATCGGGAGGAAGGAAAAATGAAAACAAAAGTGAAAAAAGCAGGGAAGAGGGAGGGGGTCTTCGAGTAGGTTAAATGCATAACAAAATGGTGTCGTTTAGTGTTAAATCAAACGACAACGTTTTCATTTTATTAAAAACGTTGAAGTCAAAGGAAATGATAACATTTGCCTCTAAAATTTACTGACAAAATTGACCAACGAAACTCATTCCATTGGTAAACACAAAACTTTTTTATTCCGCCAAACATTCTCATCTTCTTTACCAACGAAAATTTTCTACCATCACTATATTCTGTTGGGAAATTTTTTGGGATAATTTCCCTCCATATTTACTAACAGATATTTTTTTCATCACAAAATGAAAATTTTCTTGACAACGTTACCAGCAGAAAATGATATTCTATTGATAATTTGTTACGGTTTTGTTTTCATCGATAATTTTTCATCGTTAATTATTAATTTTCTTCTAGTGATGCATAATGAATATTTAATCAAATATAAACACAAACCATAATTTGGAACTGTAAAGAATCCATAATGCATCGAAATAATGGAATTAAAAGTGTAGGAAGGAAAATACCTAGTTGATGCTATAAAAATGGTGAAGAAACTATAAAACAATCACAAAGCTACCAAAAAAACAGGGTTGGGGAAGGCCTAGAGGATGGAAATATATCTAAAAACCTAAGAGGAAGGATGTTGGGAAAAATAAGGAAACATAGCTTTGGCACGCCTTTATAGAATGGAGCACGATACCTATACAATAACATGCAGAGTAGTGTTTACAAAAACATAGGTACGTGTTAGATTACATACAGATATACTCTAAAAAATGGGGCAATTACATGGTGGGAGGTTGGCATAACACAGGTCTTACACAATGGAGAGAAGAACTGAGAGAAGAACTAGTTCGTATTCGGTAAAAGCTTTCTTCTCTCTACATCATGACGAATTTCGCTCAAAATAAGTGATTTATTCGCTTCATCTATATGGTTATTATTATATTCAAGATCTAAATATGCACAAATAATTTATGTATGATTTATGATTCATGCATAATTTATAGCTTTAATGTTTGAATAATCAAGCACCGAAAAACTTACAACAAATACTTCAGTTTCTTAATAAATTGATTCGTATATCCTTAATAAATTGATTCGTATATCCGTAGGATGTTAGAGAATGATTCAAAATTTAAAATGTGGTCTTTGTTTAAAGATAACATTAGAAGTATTAAGATAAAATAGTAAAGATAAGATCTGTTATTTGTAAAAAGATAAAATTTTATTTATTAAAAGAAGTTTTTAAATGTAAATTTTTAATTTGTTTGATTAATTTTTACCTTTTATTACTTATATATTTAGGTCTTCATGGTCAATGTAAAATATATCTGGTCAACAAATTGCTTTGTGAATTACCTCTTATCTACTTTATTTTTCTATTTAGTTTCTAGTTCTAAATTGATGCCTTTGAAATGTCAATTCTCCACGTTTTAAGGCGCGGGGACTACTTTTTGCTCGAGATAATGCTCTATTACAAGTCAAATTCGGTAGTAAGAATCGCCTTTTTGGATTCTTGTCCGTGTACCGTAAAGTTTTCGGATGAACTTTAATAATTAGGTTTGAACAAAAGAAGTATGAACTTTAATAATTAGGTTTTTGCAAAAGAAGTGAAGAACAAGGCGTAGAATTGAGGCTTAGGCTCAGTTTAAAATTGCCACTGATAATCTTCTGTAAATAGAGGAAAATTAGGGGGAAAAATAAATCAAAGGTAAATAATATTGTAAAGTTAACCAGAAATAAGTATGGTGGATTTGATAAATTTAGTGACAAATTAATAATATATATAATATTAAAAATAAGTAATAAATTATAAGTGATAAAATATATATTGAAGTTGCAAATAAATCTAAAATTTTCTCTAGAGTTTAGATTACAAGTTGTTGTTTCTCAAATCATAATTTTAAAATTGATGTAAAAGATAAAGTTGAATACGATTGGTAATAGGATTAATCTAAAACTTGGATGATTAGTGTATTCCTAATTTAAAATATTGTATTTTAAAATTAAGGTAACATAAAATTTAAAAGGGTTTTAAATTTTTAATTAAATTGAAAAAATAAAATAATTATTTTTCTTTATTTGAATAAAGTTAATAATTATGTTAATTCTTAATTAAATTTTAAATTTTACTTTTTAAAATTAGAATCAATTATTTTCAATTAGATTGAAATTAATGAATTATATTTCTTAAAATTAAGAAAAGTTTTTTCTTAAATAATCAAGAATGGTGTTTCTTAATTAATTTTATTTATTTTAATTTAATTAAAGTATATTATTTTTATTTTTATTTGGAGAATTATTATTCTATTTATTTAGAAATTATTTCTTTATTTATAAATAATTAGTTTCTTGATTTATTAGAAAGATATTTTTCTTGATTTGATTCAAAAGGATGTTTTCATTTATTAATTGAGAAAACTGAACTTTTTCAATATTTTTAAGATAAATTTCTAATTTATAAAGGAAAACCTTTTTAACTAATTAAGAAATTAATCTCTATATAAATAATATAAAGAACTTTCGTGATTAAATGTAAAAGTGCTTTTATTCAATTTTCAAAGTGGTTTACTTTAATATTAAAATATAGTTTTCTTAAAAGAAAAGCAATTTCTAGTTACATTAGAAATAGTTTTTTAATTAGACTAAAATGTCTTATTTATAAAATTTTGAAAATGAATTTTTCTATAATAACCAAGATGCATGTTTTAATTGAAATTTTTACAATTAAATTTAATTAAAGGAGTCAAGGTAATTGAAAATAATTTTCAATTGAATTTCAAAATTATTTCCAAACACAAATCAAATTTCTACTTTGGATAGTAATTTATTTTATTTAGGAATCAACTAGTTTAATCTAACTAAAATTTTCAAATAGCTGATAATATTATTTTAGATTATAAAGATCAAAAACTATATTCAAAATAAACTTGATACTTTATGCATATAATTTTTATCATTTGTGCATAAATTGTATGTTTTAATATATGTTTGATATATTAGGCATGTTAATTGTATATTTTATATGTATGATATTTTACATGCAATTTTGTGTTTGATAAGACTATTTAAAATTAGATTCCTCATTATAAGAATAAAATAGAGTTTTATTTATTGTTAGGTTTGTTGAACAAACTTAAGGTCGCTTTAATCTGAATATGTTTAGTCTTATAACAGTGAGTCCTAATTAACTAAATTTGTGTTATTTGGATGAGGAAACTTATGATCACATTGATTTAAAAGTACACTTAGGAATAACATATAAACTTTATATTTTATGCATATAATTTTATCATTTGTGGATAAATTGCATGTTTTAATGGTTGATATATTATACATGTTAAATTGTATGTTTTATATGTATGATATTTTACATGCAATTTTATATTTGATGAACTATTTAAAATTAAATCCCTCATTATAAGAATAAACTAGAGTCCTATTTATTGCTAAACCTGTTGAACAAATTCAGGATCACTTTAGCGTAAATATGTTTAATATTATAACAATAGATCTTAATTAACTAAATTTGTGTGATTTGGTTGAGCAAACTCATGATCACATGAATTTAGAAGTAGGTTTAGGAATAAATATAAGATATATTTTGGAAATAATTGTCACTTAATGGATCTAAGAATGGCATTAGATATAATTAATAAAGTTGTTATCTACCTAATTTAATTTAGTTAGTTCAACTAAATTTGAATGAGATCCTAACTCACTAAAGAGATTAGGTTAATCGTTTTGAGTAGTAGTAAGTGTTAGAGTGTCTTATATTGCCTAGACATGAAAATGCTAAAAGGTTTATAAGTGGTAAGGGTCAACTATCTAAACAACTAGTTCTAGTTATTTAAATAATGGTTGACCCAAACTCAATTATTATTAGTGGACTCTACACTCTACCTATATTAAAAAATTCAATATGGTATCAGAGCAGGTTTGGTCCAGATTATTAATTTCCTGATTATCCGTCTGGATGTCCAGTCCTAGCGGCCCGGTCCGGTTACCACTGCGTATATTTCAAGTGACAACTGGATGTTCAACCCCAGTTGCACTTGAGGGGGAGTGTTAGAGTGTCTCATATTGCCTAGACATGAAAATGTTAAAGGGCTTATAAGTGGTAAGGATCAACTATCTAAACAACTAGTTCTAGTTATTTAGACAATGGTTGACCCAAGCTCAATTCTTGATAGTGGACTCTAAACTTTGCCCATATTTAAAAAATTCAACAGTAAGGGCTATTATTTCAAATAAAAAATTGAGAGTAATGTATAATTCAAATCTTGATCTTATTTGGTAGTTATGACATATAACTAACTACTTGCTTTTCTTACATTTATATTTTACTCTAAGTAGAATTTACCTTGTTTAGTATAGTTGATAATAAGTTAAAACTTAATTTCTTAGATATAGGTTATGTTTAAGAAGAGTTCTCAAAGTTAAGCAGAAAAATTATATGCCCATTATGCAATTTTGTTATTATTCCCTATTAAGGATTTAGTGACAAAATTTTGAAGATATGTCAAAATCATATAGATGATAAAATATAATGACATTTTGAGCTAATTAATATCTCGTAAACTTCAATATAATCAAGTGAGATGTATATCAATACCATGATAGCATGATGCAAGAGGTTATACGGAATAGAGTTAAAAGGTATAATACCTTAACGTAATTGTTTCTCTCAAATTTAGCATACTAAAAGCATAAATATGGACCATAATTAGATGTATTTGCTAGATTATATGTATTTCTAGCTCATGCTTATCAGTATAGATATTGAGATACTTAAACAAAAGCGTGACTGCTTGTTAAAGAACAAATTTACTAAATTGAACTTATATAAGAAATTCATTTAGAATACTACTTGTATATCTATGGAAATTCTTAATGTGATGACTATATAAGTGATCTTTTAACTTGATATCTCCAAAGTTATTTCATATAGGGGTTGTTGTGTTTTAATACTACTTATGACCTATTCTAGTCAAAGGTAGCTCAATCGATAGTCATTGGATAAAACATGAACTGTATAAAAGAAGTTGAGTGATCAATATAGGATTCATCACCCTAAAGTGAATAAGAAGAATGCACTATTGTTGTCGATTAATATTGATTTGGGAAATCTTCAGTTAAGGTATAATTATATTTTGAAAATATTTTTCAAATGTCATTAATTGAATTAATTATTAATGGATATGAAATAGTAGACATTAAGCCTTATACTTAATCAGAATATTGTACGAGAAAATGATTGAATTATACAAAAAAATCAAGCATAAAAGGTTAATCAAAATCACTTTGACATTCTTAAATATCTTGATAGTTATGATGCGCTACTAGATGCCAATTTTGATTTATATATGTAAATTATTTAGTTGAAAAAATAAAGATAAATTGAAAGAATGTAATTCATCTAATCTTAAATATAATTTAAGGTTATAATTTATAAACATTGTTAATATTTTTTGGACTTAATGGGTCACACATAAAGAACATGTTAAAGAAAGAGAGAGAGGATATTTTAGTCAAGTTAGATTTTATTGTAAAGTTTAAGAAACTTAATGATTAAATATGACATATTTAATAAATAAGAATCGATATAAGATATTGGATCTTATTTGGGTATAATTGGTATTTAATTAGTTTTAATCATAATTCTAGTTAAATTTTGATTAAAATAAAATTTAATTTCAATTAAATCATCAAAATATCTAAAACTTATTATAAATAGACTTAAACTCTAAGGAAGTTAACAATCCTTACCTAAGTCTCTCTATAATAATTGTAGAGTTCTCTTAATATGTTATGTAGACATCATTAGAGGGTGTACACTTATGTAGTTACAGTAGTTAAGATAAATCAATTTAAATACGATTTGAGAGAAACGATAAAAAAGATCAAGTTTTAAAATAAGATACAAATTAAGATTCATACTTTATTATATTTTATGTGTCAATAATGTTATAAAACTTTAAGTGATTTTGAGTTTCGAAAAATTATATGAAAAATTTTTGTAATTATTCTGTTGCACGTGAGAATGAATTCTGCCTTAATTTTGTGATAGTGACAACATCCAAACAGGGATGACAATGGGTTAGGTCGTGACCGGACTACCTCGGTTTTTAAAATAAAATATCAAAATGATATTATTTTGTTATTACCAGTTGGGCCTCATGTTGGGCTCGGGCTAGGGCTCAGGCTCGAGCTTGAATAGAATTTTTTGAAAAATTGGGCATGAATTTTGATCAACCCAGGCCTGACCAGGCTAGGCCCTATTGCCATCCGTACATCCATTATCTCCTTGATTTCTTCATGTTATTCTACACCTGAAGAACAAGTGTTTTACTAATTTAGGTTCTTCCCTGCATTAAAAAACACATGTTGTTAGTACAAATAACTTATTTTTATCAAAGGTGGCAACTCTTTGCTTCACCAACAACCACATAAAGAACGAGACCTTTAGGCATCACATTTTTACTCCACACCACTCCTTGCCAATCCTTCACCTAACCTCTTCCTTTAAAGATTTGTTCATTTGAAATGTTAATCTATCCATTAGATGAGTCCCCAAGCCAAACATATTCATCCAGTCTCCTTTAGTTTAGTAAATACATGGGCATTATACTTTCCAATTCAATAGGAACATTACCCCATCTATTTGAATTAGTCATTTTACAACCTTTGGGGGCATCACCATGTGTTCTTATATGTACTAAACTGACACTAATAGATGTGAAACTAATTTCCAACCGTTTACCTTAATGTAACACTTTTGTAGGATTTTAACGAAAGAAAAAAGTTGGATGCATAATTAGTTGGAATTGTCCTTATACGCTCCTAAATCAAATTGGGTTTAATATATTCAATGTATATGGGAGAGATAAGGTCCGGAACCGTGAGGTGAGAGATAGACTACAGGTAGCTAGTTTTGCCGACAAGTTGAGAGAGACTAGGCTTAGGTGGTTTAGGCATGTGCGCAGGAGGCCTTCTGATGCTCCGGTACGAAGCTGTGAGAGAATAACCCTTAGTGAATACAAAAGGAGAAAATGGAGGCCTTACAAGAACTGGAGGGAAGTGATCAAGAAGGATTTTTCCACGTTGGTCCTTATTGAGGTAGTGGCTAGAAATCGAAAAGTATGGCGTGATCGGATAAGGGTAAAGGAGTAACCATTAGTGTTCGCCAAAACAGTATAGTAGTTATGGAGGAGATGTTAGTCGCGATAAGCAAATTTTAGTGTAGGAAGTCCAATTCTTCGTCTGTTCTCCCTTTTCTGAGTGTAATTCTTGGACAAGGCTCACGAGCATTCAAATTGGCTTCCTAGGGCAGGCGTGTGGGGACAGTAGAATTGTCATACCTTCAAGGTCTTTGTGCTCCTATCCTAAATAGAGACAAGTGGAGTAAGACTTTGCAGCGTTTCAGGCACTCGCAGATCTGGAAGCCAGCATGTGTACCCTGTTATTTGTTTTTTCATCTATTTAAGTATGTATTGTAATTTTTATTTACTTAATAATTTATCTTGTTAATTTTACCTATTTTCTCTGTCACCTGCAACACTCTTAAATTGTTTCATTTGCATGTGGATCTACCGGAACAACCTCTCTATTACGTAGGGGTAAGTTGCGTACTACCAGACCTCCCGAGACCCTGCTTCATTACGAAATTTCAAACTGAGTGTGATGATGATGATATTCAATATATATAGGAGTGAGTTTAAGAAATTTGTTTGGTTCAATTGTGTACTAATTAATAGGAAAAGAAGTCTTTAATCATAGTCTAAGGGGGTGCTTTGCCAGTTGGGATGACATGGGAAGAAAGGAATGAATAATGAATGAACAAAGATGGTTGATAATATATTATGATTGGATGAACAATATTTTTATATCTTCTTTTGAGACAATACTCCATACCCTCTAATATCCATTTTTATTCCTCACTATATTCATTATAATTCTCACTACCATTTTCTCAAATGAACCATGCACATCCTAAATCTAGGCAGGGCACTTGGCAACTACATAAGTTTGGTTAGAGATATTGCACAAGCTAGGGATGTTGTTGTTGCTCAATTGGAGTCATCAAGAATATGATATTTGTTTTCCATAGAGGTGGTGTAATTAGGCGTGGGAGAAACTATTTGAGCTTAGGAATTTTATTCACAGATCAGGTAAGTTCTTTGCAATTCTTTTTAAGGCTGTGTTTAGTTGGACGTAAGATTTTTAATGAAATGGAGTGGTTTACAGTAGAATGGAATATAAATGGATGTAATATTAGAAGCTTGTTATTTGGGAGGGATGGAAGGGTTCATAATGTAATATAGTGAAATGTTTTTTGAAAAAAAGGTTCATAATGTAACGTAGTGAAATATTATTTACCATTTTACATTCCATCTTCAACCTCTCAAATTAGAGGTAACTTCTTTTTACTGTTTAGGATATAATATGATATAATGTGAAACCCTCTCTTTTCATCATATTCTACTCCTTTTTATCGTATACTCTCTTCTTAAAGGATGAAATAATATTACATTACATTTCATTCAATTAATAACCATCCAACTAAACATCCGCTAAGTTCTTTGAAATTATTATCACGGACAGCAAAACATGTGAATATTAACTTGATCTAATTTGATTTATAATATACCTAAAAACTAATAATTAATTGCACTAATTAAGATTTTGATATGACAAGGGGAACAGATCACCTGTTTCATAATTGCTGTGTCAGTGCTCCATTGTATCTGGTCCATACATTTATATGGGACTCACAAAAATAAATGGACCAGATATAATAGAACAGCATTGATACAGCAATTATAGAACAGGTGATTTCATTTGTACGAGAAGTAGTTCAATTCTTAATGAATTGATTCGCATAACCGTAGGAACACTTTGACATGTCAATTCTTCACGTTTTATTTTTTAAGGCGCGCAGACTACTTTTTCTTGGATACGATGCATTATTACAAATCAAATTCGGTAGTAAGAATTGCCTTTTTGGATTCTTGTCCGTGTACCATAAAGTTTTCGGATGACTTTAATAATTAGATTAGAGGAAAAGAACAAGGCCTAGAATTGAGACTTAGTCTAAGTTCTAGATTGCTACTGATACTCTTCTGTAAATAGAGGAAAATTAGGAAAAATAAATAAATCTAAGGTAAATAATATTGATAAAGTTAGTGACAAATAAATAATATTAAAAATAACAAGTATAAATATAAAGTATAAGTGATAAAATTTAGATTGAAGTGTCGCAAATAAGTTTAGATTACAAGTTGTTATTTCTTAAATCATAATTTAAAAATTGATGTACATGATAATTTTTAGATCACGATTTTAAGAAAAATTTTAGATGAATTATTTTATCTTAGAACAGTAAGTACCGTTCTCACATAGATTATATATTATAATTTTGTACATTGATAAAAAGCTGTTAAGTGACCGTTTTATCATAATAGTTTAAGTTATTATATGAGGCTAACTTAATTGGTTTTATATATTCACTAATACATTCCTTTAAGTAAAAGCCTATTAAAATTAAAACTTATACAGACTCACCATATCTTGTGCTGAGTAATAGATAAACGGTAGAATTTAAATTCACGATCAGTTGATTACAAAAATTCTAATATTATATTAAGTGATCGTTTCATTACAATACTTTAAATTATTAGGTGATATCAACATATATCTACTAAAAAAACGCACGAGATTTGGACGGAATTAAAAGCTAAGGAGAGTAGCTTTGATATTAGAGTACGAGAAGTAAGGGAGGAGCATCCGCTCATTCATCACGTAAGCAACTTTAGGCGCAGACACACAGAGAGAGAAAAGGACGTGTACAGCTTAGGAAAATTTGTCCCATTTGCAATAAAACCATGCATGTCTGCGAGCCTCACGTGGGGTCAAGAGAATGGTGAGGAGTGACGGATACGTGTATATATTGCAAAAGAGAAAGCAGCAAAGAATAATTGATGGGCCAAACCCTGTCTGGTGCTGCCAATGCCATATAAGTCATGGAGAAGGATTTATGAGTGGGGAACAGCCAATTCCATGCTCACAAGTATGGGGACATGTGAGTCCTCGACCCAGGCCCTGCTCCTTTTGAACTCTTTCTCAAGTTCTTTTTGTTCTCCAAAACGCAGCTGGTCCCAGATCTTGGAATAGTCAATACCCACCATGTCTTTTAATCATTATTATCTTAAATATTCAATCATTAAACCAGGCTTCTAAGTAATCATTAAACCAGTCTTCTAAGTAAACGGGCTCTTTTGTTATTGAATCTTGTGACCCACTGATAATTAAAAATTCTAATTTTGGAAACACAAGTTGTCAATTGTGTTGGTGGTGGGCGCATAGTGTCTCGTGAAAATGGATTAGTCTCAGCTACAAACAGAGCAACGAAGGCATGTCATGTGCTTTCACCGCTTCTTGCAACATCAGGGGCCTTTTGATTTTCCTATGAATTTTATCTCTTTAACAAACATACAAACAGTCTGAATATTAAGGTCTATTTCATATATATATATATATATAAAAACAATTGACTGATGCCCAATGGTCAATGCCAAAACAGGGTAAAACACATAACCTCTCTTTATATCATCTTCACTAGGAAATGCTATGAATGAAAACTTTGACCCGTCATTGTACTTAACCTTTCAATCACTAATTAACCCAATAGAAGGAAAAATTGAATTGTGAATCAAGGCTTGAATTTTTTATTACATAGCTTAAAGTTTGTATCTTTCCTATTCAATAGAAAAAACAGTTAGTTGTGTCGGTAGCCAAATGGTTAACAAATGAGGTTTTGCCTATTCTGTTGTGCCTCTAACTGGCCGTCAAATTTTTTGTTCTAGTTACTCTATTTTAGTTTTATATAAATATATGGATAAGATTTAATAGAACATGATAAGAACATCATAATTGGAATAAAGTTTATATAAATATATGGATAAGATTTAATAGAATATGAAATGAACATCATAATCAGAATAAGAAATCTAATCCTCTCAACCGGCAGGTGGATGTCTCGTAGAATCTCTTCTACTTCAGTCTAGGGTTAGACTCTTTAGAATTTCGTGTCAGAAGCCTAGGCAGTAAAATGTTATGTAACGTTTTGTTTTGAATTCTTAATTTATTTAAAATAATATATAATTGTGAAATATTACTTGTATTTAAAATTTTATTAAATATATTTGAATTAGTAGTTACAGAATTTTTAATTATAAAAATAAACAATCTTTAATTTGATTTTAAAATAACAATTTAATAATGAGTTACGTAAGGGCCTAAATTTACAGTTTAGGTAACAATGAAAAAGAAAGATCATGAGGATGAAATTTGTATTGTGTAGCAATTTGTCTTTACCTGGGAACATGATGAAGTGGAATTGTCAAAAATGACAGCAAGACTGCTGGTACTTCCTAACAGAATGACACATATATTGCTTAAACAGAAGCAACCATAGTTCCCTTTAAGTAATTAAAAAGCCACGAAATAAGTGTTGAAGTTGTGTGCCTTCAGAAACCACATGCTCTTAAACCAGAAAGGAAGTGAACAGTCATTTCAATATCCACCTAACGGGTAAATTTATACTTGGAAGATATCTGTCTTTTCACTGTGCTTTTACCCTTACTATCCATCAGTAGTTTTTTAATTCCTACAACAGCTGGTGTAAAGCTTTCATTAATTTGGAGTTGATAGTCAGATTAGGAGTAATGCTTTGGTTTCACTATAGCAGACCTTGACGTCTCCTACATTGCCTAAAACCTTGGCTGATATAAAAGTTTCTCTTTGCACTGTCATAGAGATGGACACAGGAAATCTAACAAAGGCAATGCAACATGTCATCCATGTACCACCAAAGGCAATGATTCTTCTAAGTTGAGGAGGACAGTTGCAAGCAAATTAAAGGAGGACAGGAAAACAGGAACAGAAAGCTACTTTGAGAAATTCCCTCTCACCAAATATATATAGACAAATCTAAAAATTCTAACTTCAGTTGTTTTGTATAGCAATTTTACGCAGGTGAATTAAAGCCTGCCAATCCTTAAAGGCAGGACAAATATTTATATAGTTGTGAAGGCTAAATGAGGCAGTGAGATGTCCTCTTTGTAGGCCTATTTAAAAAACGGGTGTTATATTCTCACTAGTTTTGTGGACTGCGCCAATCTGCCCCTTGCATTTATATGCAACCCTTTTATTAATGGCTAAGTTCAGAGCAGTAAAGATGGATAAGAGGTTTACTTGTGGAACCCAATGTCTAAGTGTAACAACTCACGTCCTTTCAAATATAAGAAACTTAGTTACTTATGCCTTTTGTAAGGATAGAATTCCACTCTTTGACAGCTTCTAGCTGTCTTCTGCAATTTAAAGACGGGGAATTAATGGGTGTTATTTTAGATTTTCAGGTGGTGAGACTTATCCTAGGCATTTAAGATAAAGCAGGCAGCTTTCAACATGCATGTGAGATGAGTATTTCTGTTCTTTGTGCGAAGAAAACCATTTTGGGTCAGATATTTAAAGACCGTAAGCTGCTGGTTGTAGGAGTCTTAACACAACCTCTTAAGTGCCTATTTAAGGCGCCAACGTTCTCCTGTTAGTAGCTCTCCACAAGTATACTCAACTTCTCTACTAACTTTTCCTTCTCTTGCATACGGCTATGGAGTCTTCCAAAATCTTTGGAAGCAAAGAAGAGTGTAACAGCTGTGAATCAGGGTGGACTATGTACATTGGTTCCCCAATATATGGTGATGATGTTGATGCATGCAGTGATGAAGCAGCCAACAAAAATGAAGAGAATCATAGAAACTACAATCACGCAGATGAAAGTGACGATTCTATGGCTTCTGATGCTTCTTCTGGCCCAAGTCACCAAGGCACGGCTCATTTCAAGCACCAAGAAGCTGAGGTTGAAGGCAATAGCTTTGATAGGAAAGCTAAGAAATCGATGGTGTTCAAGGAAAAGGCTAAAGGTAGGAGAAGCGATGAGATGGTGGAAGTAGCAAAAAGGGTCAATCCCACCACTCAGAATGGTTCCAAGGTAAGAAAGAACAACAGGATGGGGAAAAGAATGTAAAAGTTTATGTTTCTGTTCATTTCTTGTTTTTCAGTGTCCAAGCATGGAATGATTATGTAGTCCAGATAGCACCCCCCCCAAAAAAAAAAAAGAAAGGTTCAAAGGAACTTCAACCTTTGATTGTGCTAGCTAGCTATCTGTTTTGGACTTTCTGATGTATGAGTTCAATCATGAAATGTAATGATATCAACTTCCTACCAATATTAGATATGAACTTATATATTTGGTATACACAGAGAAAGTACCTAACTAAAAATGTTTTTAGACAATAGCAGCATGATTGTACTCAGTCTCATGCCTAGGACTTGGCAGTATCTGCTACAAATAGTTGTTATTTTTCTCCAGTATGATTATAGGGTGTTCAATGACAATCTGCTATTTTTAGTATAGATGATGCCATGGTACTGGTATTCTTGACAAAAGTTCTTCTTTCTTAACCATTATTACCACAGTAATTCATACTCATTTAATCGGTTATGCATCTGTAATACCTAGTTAGAGGAACATAGTAACTCTCTGTTCATCATGTTTTGGCAATGAACACATACCATGGTATGTGGAAGCAAGTAAATGCAGAAGGACCTAAACGATATCAGAGAAACGACAGTGAACAGCCAGAGTTGCCTAGCGAATCACTCAACGGACGTATGGTAATAACAATACTACGTTATGCTAGGAACTAGGAAGGCTTCACTACGAAGTGTGACATAATGCATCCGTACTAGCAAAGTCAGATTGAGACTGTACTAGTGCTCTTAGCATTTACTACCTAAAGACCTCCTTACATATATATATCTCTTCAGGGACAGAGAAACATAATGTTATTTGTCCTATTCCAAGCAGATTCTGGTTAAGAACCGATGGATCTTCGCGCAATGAACAGCCAAAGTCCTCCTGAGTTGTATTGATGGTATTCTGCAGGTTTCAGCAGCAAAAAGAATAGCCACGGGTTAAACCAACTCTAGTGACTCATTTTCTTTGTCAGCAAAATGCTGCTCTGAATAAATGATTATGGTTTTAGCAATAACTATAGGATTACCAGTTTTCCAAGACACTAGAACAGGCAAAAGAGAAAGTGAAGAGGAAAGTTTTTTATGACAAATAGTAATAAATTGAAAGGGAACAAATTCTTAGTTCATGGATGAACCGAGAAAGAAGTCCATAAAACATCTACTAGCAGTTAGTAATACGGATAAATGGCTAGAACCTGGTAGACGTGGTGGGGCAATATTGCCATGCACGCGGCGCGACGGAGACTTTGGTAATTTGGCTTAAGATTTTGACAAAACTCTACAGCCTGTTGGCCCAACTTATATATATAATAATGATCGTTGCATGGAAATTCAAGCTCTTGAGAGTCCAACTGCAATATATTTTTGGTAGTCGTCTTTTCTCTGTCAGTTTAGTTGTATATTAGATGAATTCTTAAAAATGATAAATTATTTAGTGAGAGTTGAATCCCTTACCACATTATAAATAGCCTGTTTAGACCCCCACGTCGTCTGCAACTGCAGACTTTTGTGCCTATTTCAGCTTTCTGCAGTTTTAATCTTCCTAGGACATGATGTTTGATACAAGAGCAGAGTATTGTTTAAACAGCACGTCAAACAGTATATCATATATGGAGAGCTATAATTAACCATGTGCGGGGTAGTTTGGGAGCTACCACTTACTGGTTATAGCTGATAACGACTAGCTAGTTGGTGATATTAGTTATAACTGTAATATATTGGAGATATAATTAATCACAAGTGCATTGAAGGGATAACTTCCAAGCATATACAGCTAGTTTTGATCTTGCAGTCATAGTAGATACACACAGCTGAAGACAATAGCAAGTGTAAACGAGCAGCTGCAGACCCAGTAGTACAGGGCATGCATGTGACCACTTTTTCAATTATATCTTTTCCCATTTCGTTTTCATGCTTCAAACTCCCAATTCCATTAGTGGGGGACATAAATCATCACAATCCCATGGGTGTGACCAAGTCGTTTTCATTTGGAAAACGACTTCGATCTAGTTCCTACAAGAGGAATCACATGTCCCGGATTTCATATAGAGCTCGGCTTGCTGTGCCTTATGGGGGATATTCTTAAATGTAACAGTCTCAAAAGTCCGCCTGAAATGTGTAACAGAAGAGGAAAGTCCGTGAATGATTAGTACTTTGGAGAATATTTCCCTGATGAAACCAACAAAATGTAATTTGTGTCTGATATAGCTACTTCCCGACCAACCTGTATACATGGTAATTAGTCGCTGGTTGGTTAATTATCTAAAGTTCATCAGTATACATGTTCAGGAATGAGTATTGTAAGAACTTCAAATATATAAAAGTTTTAAATTCTACTCCAACACCTATTTCTTTACGGTTGATTTGCAAATAACGAAAATTCGATTCATAAAAGCTTGCAAGAACTTGAAGTCATTCTCAATGCAACGTACGTGATTAATTTTCCTAAGTAGATCTCTTTGAGCACCAAAAGCTGTGTGAATAAGATAATGATCGACAAATAGGCTCCCCAGCTGTATGTGCGAAATTGGAAGTTGGAAGGCAAGGAAAGGCAGCCCTCATTAGGAGCTTGGGGAATAGGGAACTTGAGGTCCCAATTCTAAATGCTTCTGTCTGTGGAAGGTGTCTGTGACGAGAGTTATGAATGTGTAACATCAAGAAGGAGAAGACTCTCTTGAGAGCTTCTGTGGAAAAGATTTGAGGACTGCAGTTTTCTTACTCTCTAGCACTAACAAGTATGCGGTCGGTGTTCCACCATACGTGCTTTGTTGCAATAGGCAGATTTTCCTTTTAAGAAAAAAAGATATATAGTGTTTTGACGGCTTTTTGTGATAGTAATAATTAATATAAATAATATTATAAATTATTTACTTATTCTATACCATAATGACTACTAAATTGATGACAATGTAATTAACTTTTTTAATGTTCAGTTTTATTGATTCTTAAATTAAAAATTACTATTTCAATTTCAATTCGTACAATTAAAATCATAATTTCAATGTGTCAAATTATATCAATATTTAGTAATTTAGCAAAAGCTAAAAAATATTTAAAATTTAAATCCCCCTTACTTATATCTATTTTAACATTAAACGTCAAACCCCATCTTCCCTTAAATTGCTCCCTTTTTATCTCATACTACAACATAATAGACTATTAGCTATATTTTCTTTGGCGAAAAATTGAAAATTGTCGTTAAATGTAGACTTTTGGAGACGATTTCAAAATTCGCCACACAATGTTGTGGTTTTGGGGAAAAGTAAATTTTTTTCGGCTAAACCTTTATTTCGTCACCAAAGTTAATATCAAAGAATTTATAATTAATTATCTTAATTTGATAATTTTTTAATGGTAAGTGTGCTTAATAATCCTAAGGTTAATTATAATTGACATTTATATATGATTTTTCATATTTTTTTTTTCATCTTCCTTCTTTATAAACTTGTTTAAATAAATACATAAATAAATAAATATAAATATAATGCATTAAAACTTTAAAAATTATCTTTTTGGATATAAAATGCTAAACATACATAAAATTTTAATAATAATAAGATAAAAATAATAAATTTAAGTTCAATGCTATTATTAAATCTAAAAATTGTAAAATGTTTTCAAAGTTTTAAACATATTGTTGAAAAACACGTGCATGGTAGGTAATTTAAATTTTCGAAAGTATATTTTTTGGACATGATAAAATAAACATACCTAAAATTTTAATGTTAATAAGATCAAAATATCATAAATTTAAGTTAACTACTATTCTTAATCATTAATATTTATGAA
>JANZLX010000007.1:12750472-12787352 GCA_025531955.1 Erythroxylum orinocense | reverse complement strand
GAATGGAGGTTTGTAGACGGAGATGAAAAAGGTATTCTGGTGACTGCAAAGAGCGGTAGAAGCGAAAATCCAGAAATCAAAAGTCAGGAAGCAAATGCGTGAAACAAAAGAAGAGGATGACTATCGGGCTCGCAATTTATAGTATCGACTGAATGGGAGTACCAATCGATGACAGAAGCGCGGCGCAATCTTAGCCATGGTAAAACACGTGGCAGAATCCGCGCAGCGGTCAGTTAGGTTTGTCGAAAACTAGGAGCGGCGTGACAGTTGAAGGGACGTACATGATAGGGTGTGACAGCGTATGTCAGCTACGCGAGGCAGTTAAACAGGCGTATCGTTTAAAATCTTCAACGGCGCTTCGTAGATACGAATCGTCCGCAGATACAAATCGCCGAGTCATAACCAAATCTACCATCGAGGCTAGACCGCCCTCATCGGACACGCGCCGAGCTCTCAACCCACATTACCGCGCGCGGGCTGACCTTTCTTATGTCTTAGCAGCCCGACCAATCGACCCAACGACCTGGCAGCGAGTACATCCACCAATGAGCCGCACAATCCTCATGTACTTCTTCAACCCTTCTCTTCAGTTAGAGTCGAGGAGTGGGGAGGGGGCTTATGGTTGGGTCGGCCTAATAAGGCCCGGCCTAGGAGGGCCCAACTTTAAGCCCATGCGCTGACGGCCCGGTAGTAAGAGATCGACTTCCATGCAAACGCAATGACTTACGTGAAGACCTAAACCTAATAGCAACCTACGATATATATAAGGTACTGATCAACCGTGATTGAGGTATGAACTCATAACCCTAGTCTTCTCTTCGTTCTAAAAAACCTAAATTCTCTTAAAAGACTGACTTGAGCATCGGAGGGGCCTTCCGGGAAACAATCCCCGGAGAGTTTTTGTCTGTTTTGCAGGTATCACTTAGTCGAGGTTCCACGCGATCATGGATCAGAATGATAATATTCCAGTCCAGCAAAATCTTGCCGAACCATAATTTAAAAAGAATAAAAATTATTTTATAAATTTAAAAAATTACTCAAAATAATACATGATATTAGTATCACACCAAAATTTAATCCAATACTAAATACTGATACTGGTATTGCATTAAAATTCAATTCAGTACTAAATTTGGTACGGTACTGTATCTCTAAAAAATGAAAAGCGACTCAAAGAAGTTTACGTGTTTGAGTTGAGGCTGAGCAATTGAAATTGGTTATTTTATGACGTGCACAAAACTTGACCTTTTGTCATCGATGGGCCTTTGCCACTTTGCCAGTCTCTTCTCTTCTCTTCTCTTCTTCTCCTTTTCTCTCTCACTCCACCTGTTCAGTTGAGTCGTTGATTTAAATAACAGACATGTCGAAGTTACTGCTGCTTCACGCTCCTCACTTCACTCCTCTCCGCTCCCGCGCCATTGCTTCTGTCCTCTCAAAGCCCCACTTATCCTTCACTCTCCTTTCCTCTGACCTCCGTCACCACCACCACCACCGCGTCCTTATCCCCAATTCACCCTCTCCCTTTTTTCCCGTTCCGTGCTTGCTTCACCGCAGAACCTTCTCTCTTCACGCTTTCGACTCCTCCACCTCCGAAGAAGAGAAAGCGAAAGCGAGTGTAGAATCTGAAGCTAAACAAAATGAAAATGATGAGAGGAGTTCTGATGGGGATTATCCAAGCGGTGATTTTCAGTTTAGAGAATTCGGAGCTTGGGAACGTTTTCTTGTTAAGCTTCGAATGCTCGTCGCCTTCCCTTGGGAACGGGTTCGTAAAGGCAGTGTCTTGACTATGAAACTTCGAGGCCAGGTTTTTTTCTTTCTTTTTTCCCCCTACTTCTTTCACAGTTGGAACTGCCACTGTATCACTTACAGAGTGTTTGATTCTCTAATTTTTCTGAGTTTTGTTGCGGTTCAATGTCAGATAAGTGATCAGCTAAAGAGCAGGTTCTCTTCGGCCCTATCTCTGCCTCAAATTTGCGAGAATCTTGTTAAAGCTGCATATGATCCTCGTATTTCTGGTGTTTATCTCCACATTGAGTCCTTGAATTGTGGATGGGCTAAAGTCGAGGAAATTCGGAGGCACATTCTGAATTTCAAGAAATCAGGTGGCAGACAAGAATAAGTTATAAATATTTTCTAATTTAATTCCCCAGTTGTTAGCTGCAATAAATATTTTTTTCTCCCATTTGTATGCAATTCTTTTCGAAATATAACAACCGGTGTTTTATGCATTGAAGCTCCATGCAATGCCTGGTGGGCTTCCATTAATGAGTGCGTTTGCCCACATTTGTGTTAGAATATGGTGTTCATCATCTTGTTACTACTTAAGCTTTTCTTCCATGTATATGATATTTGGGCATTTATCAGTTTCCTGTGTGAAGATGTCTTGCATTGTGATGAGATATTGTTTTCTAGGATCAGTTTTTTTTTTCGTGCATTATTTCAGTCAACTACTTCTGGATGTGTAGATCATCGAAATCTTTTACGATATGTAAGATTTTTTTGGTTCTGAATATAAACATTTTTCAACTTCATAAATATATATGCCAGTCTTTATCAATGGGTGGACCGTGGAAAAATATGAGTACTACTCTGCGAATGGCCAATAGCTGACAGACATACTCCTGCAACAACTATAACAAAAATGATTTTATGTTCCATGGTGCTGCTAGGTAAATTCATCATTGGATATGTCCCTGCTTGTAGAGAGAAAGAATATTATCTTGCCTGTGCCTGTGATGAGCTATATGCCCCGCCAAGTGCTTATTTTTCTCTGTATGGATTGACTGTTCAAGCATCTTTTCTTCGAGGTTAGTAAAGTGAACTTTTCTTCTTCTTTTTTTGTTTTATTTTTACATTTCCCAAATGTTGGAGACATGATGGAAGTCTGCGGTGATCTTCAAGTTGGGAAAGGTTGAAACCAGTTGTTTTCAGTGAACTGATCATATGCTGCTGAAAATGATTTAAATCTGCTGCATCTTGTCATTTTTCCGCTTAAACATAGGTCCATAGCTTCATTGCTGGAAGGCTATCATTTGAAAAAGCGTATCGTCTTATTACTGTTTGATCACTTAATCAAAAGTGGGTTTATGTTGATCACAAGATTACTCTTGTCAATTAACTGCCCTTTGAGCAGGAAATTTGTATTTTCTGGTTGAAATATTTTTTCTTCATCATATAGTATGAGTCATTCAGCTAGCTTGCTACGGTGTGTATATTACTGTCTCCCTGCTGGCATGCCATTACTTGAAGTGTCACTTGAATAAATGGATTAGTAGTCATTGGATATCTGATCTTCATGCTGGAGTTTATCTTGGATTATGATAAATAATTCATTAGTGCTTTGAAAATGATCATAAAGATGGAAAGAACTAGGACCGTTGAAATTGTGGTCACTGAAAACAAAAGTTAGTTGTATGCTCTCACAAAATTCCAGTTCTGAAGTGAAGTTTCATCTTGGTGTGAGCTATGATGATGGAAGCTTTTGATAAATTAGATGCTTATAAATTGCTATTAGGTTCTAATATTCTATTATAAGTCAGATGTTGCAGAAGTGTTGACAGACCGTTTTTTAATTTTCTTAGAAACTAATTGAAAGGAATTTGACCATCAAATATCAAGAGCTAAGATTTCATTGCTGAGAAATGATCCTTAAAATATGCAATCCATGGTGTTTGCATTTACTCTTCATCTTCTGGGACTGCTCCCGAATACTTGTGCACCTTGTAATTCTTCTAATCTGTTTTTGCTCCTGACGTGCTCCCATACATCCATTCTGCAATGAAAGTCATGTTTAGAGTAAATTTTCTTTACTGTACTTTCCACTCTCTCAAACTTTTTGTCATATGAAGATTGTGACGCACATTTGCAGCTGATCCTCATTACACAATCATTCTGTAGGTGTTTTGGAGAATGTTGGAATTGAACCAGAAGTGCAAAGGATTGGTAAATATAAAAGTGCTGGAGATCAACTAACACGCAAAACTATGTCAGAAGAGAATTGTGAAATGCTGACTGCAATACTTGATAATATCTATGGGAATTGGCTGGATAAAGTTTCTTCCACAAAAGGTTCTTCTTATCTTAGTCTTTTCCTTGATCCCATAATATGTGAGATTTACTGGCTTCTTCAAATTTTTGCAGGGAAAAAAAGAGAGGATATGGAGAATTTCATCAATGGAGGAGTTTATGAAGTAGAAAAACTAAAAGAAGAGGGGTTTATAACAAAAATACAATATGATGATGAGGTACACAAAATTTTTTCCTAGGTCTTTCAGAAGTGCGATGTGTTTTCAATATGAGTTAGTCTCTGTTAAACCAAAAAGAGTTTCCGAAAATTTAAAGTGTGAAAATGCAGTTTTACACTAATGGTTGGTACATTTTTCTCTGCACTCCCAACAGTGTTATGCTTTGTGCCCAGTGAGAACTTATATATTCTGTGATAATTGAAGTTCTTGTAAACTTTTCTATACCTTGAAACTGCATGGTAAAGCATGTGACTATATTTTACATTTGACAAGTCTGCCCAGCTGGATAGGAAATGCTTGGTTTCCTTACGTTTATACAAGAAGCTTTTGTTTCATGTTAATTCTAGAATCTTAAAGAAACTTACTTCATGCAGATTATCTCAATGTTGAAACAAAAACTGGGTGTCCAAAAGGAAAAAATTCTGCCTATGGTTGACTATAGGTATTTCTGCATTTGTATAGCTTCTATTGCATGCAAGTCAGCTAGGGGATCATTTTAGTTCCCTGACAATTTTATTGCCCCAATATTTGTGACCAGCGGAAATTAAAAATTGGATCTTCCAGCTTTATTTTTGTCAATGCAGTTGTTCTTGAATCGTACTCAAGGTCTTATGCTAATGCTGACTGTTTTTCAACCTTGTCTAATATTTCTATTTTTGTTTTTGAATAATAAAACGTGCATAACTGCTGATATGACATCCAAATATCTCAGGCAAACACTGATTCTTGATGCAATATCCTCATTCATTAACTTTTATATCTGTAGTTTTCTCAATTACTAAGTTGCAGTCTCTGTATTTTTGTGAAGTCTGCACTTAGAACAAAGTTTATGTAACCTGTACTATTGGTCAAATGCCCTTACTTTTTAACATTAGAGAATCTGTTGCTTTATGACCACAAAACTGTTGCGGATCTTGTACTTGTTCTTGTTTATGCTTGATATATGATAATCACTTTGTATTTCTAAATGTGATCTCTTGTATCTGTAAAGATGTGGATGTAAAACCTAAATTATTTTTTTCATCCCTTACTGTATATGCAGGAAATATTCACGAGTTAGGAACTGGACTCTTGGTTTAACGGGCAGCAAAGACCTAGTAGCTGTGATCAGAGCCTCTGGTAGCATTACACGTGTTCGGGGTCCTTTAAGTTTCCCTGGTTCTGGTATCATTGCAGAACAATTAATTGAGAAGATTCGAAGTGTCAGAGGTTAGAATCTTTCTTCTCGGCTAACTCATTTCCTTTCTGTTTATCGTGAATTGTGATGCAAAGTGCAAATTCTCCACATACTTGAATGTTGTTATTTAAGCAAGGATGGCATTTTTCTTTCTTTTTATTTTTCCTTCTCTCTTTCCTAGCATAGATTCATGTTTCTGGATACATATTCCACATTGGAAAATGAGCTTTTCAGTTGTTTGGGTAACTTGTGTGGGTAAAGTTTAGGTATATGGATGTTGATCGAGCCCAAAGTTTGTGCAAATGTATAGAATTCAGATTTTGTCCAAGGGAAGAAAATGCCACCTATATTTTAACAATTCCAATCCTTTCTTGAATTAAGCAACAAGGCAATGCGATCAATCTGAATTCTTATAACAGGTACATCTTTCTTACATTCAAAAAAATAGTGTTATACAGTCATAGGGAATTGGATTCTCAACAGCTAAGCATATAAAATTAGGCCATCATGGCATGTCAGCTTTGGAATTAATTATTCTGAGTTTCTTTTTGGGTTACCGATTATACATCAAGCTAATGCCGGACTGTCAATTAGAGTCAGTTAAATATGGGTTAGATCCAAATGGTCTTTAATTACTCTATTTAGGTTATAGTAGACTAGTAGTATTAGAAAGATTTAGATTGTGTGCTTAACTAATAATTAGTTTTATATCTAGCTTAGAAGGAATTAGCCAAAACATTGAAAATCGAGGGGTTAGCTTCATTACTACTTTGCAGTAAAACTTCTTTGTCCGTTGTGTCTTCATGTCTTTGACCTAAGCTTCAATCACTTATTTCATTCTGAATTCTGCTATTACCCTTATTCTCATCAAACCATAGAAAACATAACCCCAAAAAGGTAAAGAAAGTGGTTAAAAGCATCTCTACATCCTGCATTTTTTCTTTGCCACATTAACTGCTATATCTTTACAGCTAGAAGCGTACCATTTCTTTTCTGTGCTTTGGTGCTTTTCATTCACTTCATTGTTTTAATTCCTTTAAACTTTTGCTAGAATCAAAAAGATATAAAGCTGCCATTATTCGAATTGACAGTCCTGGGGGTGATGCCCTTGCTTCTGATTTGTAAGTTTGCTACAATTGAATCTTTATGTTACAGTTTTAATTCTTTTTCCCTTTTCTTCTTCCATTTGAGGTGTGAATATTGTAATTATAATAATTTGACATTGTTGCTGAGTTATGACACTCATTTGAAAGTTTGATCTCAGTGACATTATGTCATAAATGTCATCTTGTAGTTAGAATCAATCGCTCTTTCCTTTTATTTAATGCAAGGATTTGGAAACTTGTAGAACACACATCTTTGGTAGCGGTGTCTTTGTTAGAAAAACACTTTTTTGTCTCCATAGGAAAGGATCGCCTGAATGTCAGATTCAGTTTTTGTTGAACAACATTGTTTTTGTATGATGGTCTTGTCCTGACCACCATTTCATAAGAACTAAACAATGCTGCTGACAGCTGTTGAAAGGAATATGGGCTTATTTACCCACTTAATGTGTTCGCCATGCCTTATCCTTCTAGAATCTCATATTGGGTTGTCCATTTCAATCAACTCTATGCTAGCATTTCCAAGCCTCTTATGCCATATCAAATAGGTAAACAAATAATTGCATCTTTGGTAGCTGTTGAGTTTGGTTTGAATTGGCAGCTTACCGCCAAAAGTCATGCACTATTTGTTAACATGTATTTGCAGAGGAACATACACAATGAGTATGAGATGATGTCTTACTAAATTATGATGTCTACTGATTTGATAAGTATATTGAGCCCTTCAAGTTATCATGTACAGAATGTGGAGGGAGATCAGACTTTTGGCTGAATCAAAACCTGTTATTGCATCAATGTCTGATGTAGCAGCAAGTGGAGGATACTATATGGCAATGGCTGCAGGGACCATTGTTGCAGAAAACTTAACTTTAACTGGTTCAATTGGAGTTGTTACAGGTGAACCTAATATCAAACGTTAAGTTAAGTATAACTAAAAGATATGTGAAAACTACTAGATAATATTCTCTTCCTTTCCCTAGATCCAGTAGGAACAATGGTCTGTATTTGGTTTGGTTTTCTTTTAGAAAATCCTCACTGTACTTGAGCTTAGAGTTGCTGATATAGAGCACAACCATGACAACAATTTGGGGACAATGTGGAAGTTTAAATTACTACTTATTAGACCTTGATAAATTATCCGTGTTCATGGTCCTCATAATTGTCTCTTGTAGGGAAGTTTAACCTGGGGAAACTGTATGAGAAGCTTGGCTTTAACAAGGAGATTCTGTCAAGAGGTAAATATGCTGAGCTCCTTGCAGCCGAACAACGGCCTTTGAGGTAGGAGGTCTTGTTCTCTTTCATCTAACCCTTCATATTATTTTGCTAGTCTTTTAAAAACAGAAATTTGGGTCCATCTTTACAAGATAGATTGAGATAAAATTCATTTTACATGTTTCATTGACTTCACTTACAGAGGCAAGAGCAATTTCCTCTGCCTTTTGGTTTGTCCTATGATACGCTATAATGCTTGAAGAAAATTAACTAGCATAAATTTCCAGACCAGATGAAGCTGAACTTTTTGCGAAGTCTGCTCAGCATGTGTATGAGCAATTTCGAGACAAGGCAGCATTCTCAAGGTCAATGCCGGTATGCTTTTCACTTGCCTAAAAATTGATACTATCGAAGCAAGAGAAAACAATGGTGTTTGAGAGGGAAAATTTTATGAAGTTATGAAGTGAAAGATAATGGGAGTTTATGCTTCTTCTTGCAGGTAGACAGGATGGAAGAGGTTGCACAAGGCAGAGTCTGGACTGGCAATGATGCTGCTTCACGAGGTCTAGTTGATGCCCTTGGTGGGCTTTCTCGTGCTGTCGCCATAGCAAAACAAAAGGCAAATATTCCCCAGGACAAGCAGGTTGGTTTGAACTTCTTCAGCTTCATCAACTCCATGGATCTAGTACACATTTTAGATAATATATTTTGGATTCCAAACTTATTTCAATTGAATACACTAGGTTTTATTTTTGACACAAGTGTCCCCTTGGATTGATTGTTCAAAACATAGTTGCAAACTAGCACAATAAAGATGTTAATCTACCAGTGCTTGCATACTTGTTAATTGGCATATTGTTTCTTGATTCCTCCTAAAGTGGCAACCAAGGTTAAAAGGTCATTGCCGCCATGTCCTCTTAGTTGGTTTTGGGCACAAGATGCTTTTGCATGCAAATGAAGCCACTTTCCACTTGTTGGCCTGTTAAGCAGGTGTAGGTCTAGTGGATTAAGAATATTCAAGGAACTAGCCAATTTCTGCTTATGTGTGTGTTAATGTGTTCGGAAACAAATCCTGACTATTCTTTCACTGCCTAGGTCACCCTTGTTGAGTTGTCAAGACCCTCCCCTACTCTTCCGGAGCTCTTGAGTGGCATAGGAAATTCTGTAGCCGACGTAGACAGAAGTTTGAAAGAACTGCTGCAAAATCTTTCACTTTCTGATGGAATTCAAGCCCGGATGGATGGAATCTTGTTCCAGAGATTGGAGGGAGCATCTTATGCTAACCCCATCTTGAATTTGATAAAAGATTACCTTTCTTCCATCTAGTCCGTTCTCATTACTGATTTTTTTTTTTAAAAAAGAAAGAAATTATATTAATCATAGCAAAAGCTATCACACTATTACAATAAGTCACATTGTCATACTGCAATTAGTACATATTGAAGTGTCTATAGAGCTCTAAATTGATAAAAAAAAACAATGAATTACAATTTTCAATTTTTTTACAACGCATTGCTAAGTGCACTGTGCTTGTTGTGAGCTATAAATGCGACTTGAATCCAATTGACGATGTGTTCAATGAACTGATATTTTATTTCTTCGATTTTCTTGTATAATCCGATGTTTCTCTCCCTCTAAATGGAGTAGATGGTGGTAGTAAAAGTTGTTTTAATAAGAATCTGTTTGAATGAGGTCAATAAATATTTTTTTATCACAAAAGCTTTTTTAAAGAAAAATGAATGTTTGGCCGTAAAATAAAAGATCACTTCTTTAATAAATATGACTTTTTCGGTAGTTAAAATATAGCTTTTCAAGGAGATCAAATTTGAAGCTTCTAAAAAAACGTTTTTTGAGGTAGATTTTTTAGATAAGTTAATGAGTCTATTTTCTAGTCTCTTTTGCTTTTATGTTTTATACATAATTCTTACAATATTCATAAAATCATCTTCTCATTTATTATGTATTTAACTATTTATTCTAACTTGGATATTTATTTTAGGATTTATATAATATTATTTGACTTTTTTACATGTTTTAATATTTATTTTCGATATTAGTTTACTTATGTTATAATATATATAAAAGATTTGGTTAAATATATTTTCATTTATACTTTATATGGTTTAAAACCATATGGTAATTAATATATTGTGTTTTATATATTGTTTAATATACTTTAAATAATATTTATATGAATAAATGATTTTTATTAAAAAAAATATAGTTAAAATTAAAAGTATTTTTTATTTTTATGTTGTCACAAGTTTTTTCAAAAAATTTTTTAAAAAATGATAGTTAAATAGTCAATTGATTCCTTAGAAAAGTTCTTTTCAAAAAACCTCTCCAGAAAAAAAAAACTCTACTAATAAAAACTTTACTTAGATAAGCTTCACTAAATGGACACTCCAAGTGTTTCATTTGGTTCACCTTGCTTGGTTTTGACAATAATCATGTTAAGTGCCTTCATTCAAATGTATACTAACATACTCCTTATCTTGCTATACATTGAATAAGTGTATTTACGTTCAAACAATAAATGATTCCAACTTTCTATTGTAATTTTACTGATTTCTTTGTTTATGTATCAATTAGATTTCGTAGATATTGTTATATAAAGATCAACTATAGTGATTGGATCCTACCTCGGCTAATAATGCAGATTGGGGAGGTCCATTGTAGCTTACATGTTTTGTTTTAATCATCTTATGTTAAACCGTGTACAAGATAAGGTTTATTGCAAAATGAAAGATCACAGTTTAGCACTTGTACCGCAGTGAAGAAACTTCAAATGCTTGAAATATCTTGTGATGATTCCGATATTACACGAGCTCGTAACAATTTCCTCGCCATTTTCAGACCTGGATTTCAAAGTGCTAAAAGGTCTCTAAGAAGCTGCGGCTGTTATTGAGTACTTTCTGAACAATATGCTTCACTAAAACGGGGATATGCTATTTCTAATCGCATTGACCGTGGCACTTGCAGTGATTTCACAGCCGCAGCAGTACAAATTTTCGTGATTTTGTTCGTGAGGAGATCGAATACAATGACTCCATTGCAGCCTTATGTGCAACTGTGAGTGTATACAGAAAACTCGTAACCAGGACAAAGCTGGAGTCTGATAGCCAACAAATTTATACATTCCTGGTCCCACAGATCACAGATGAGCTGGCTAGCCGTAGGATATTTTTGTCGAACTATAATCACTCTTCGAATTGGAAGGCGCCACTTGCTTACTTGCTGTTGCTGAACTCATTATCCAAAACAACTCTCAACTACTTGGCACTGTGACCGAACAGCCTCGTCTTGTCTCAAATGCCTGCTCTGCGGTCGTCTGCTGCTTGCTCCGTTTAACCCCAAATTTTTAACTTCTTGATGGAGTTGAGGATATGGTTTATAGTTTGACTATGTTTGGTATTTGACTACATTACCTAACAAACCATGCATCGTCTTGACTAGGTTTTGTTATCACTTGTGTTCCGAGAATTTCACTCTGTTCAATGGTTCTGCTTGATTCCACGTATATGTTGGGTGTGCTTCTAACATGAAAGTGTCTGGTTCTTGACGTTTTTCAAAATCAACAACCATGGCCTCGCTGGAACAGTTAAACACCGGCTTCGCCTTTACGCACTTGCGTGATTATACGACAAGACCACATGAGTTTCACCCCCGTCGTTCAATTGCCAAGCCAAGAACATTCCTCTCATTATCTACACAAACTCACCAAGACCACTCTTCAACTCTAACCAGTCACGCTACTCGTCAGCTACCATTTCTGGAACAGATTGCCAATCTCTGCGACAGTGGTAATCTTCATAAAGCTCTGGCCTTTCTTCAAGTAGCCCCCCAAAAGGATGCTCTTTCGAATTCGTTAACAATAAAAGAAGCACTGGGGATGCTAACCCAAGCCTGTGGCCAAAGAAATGATGTTGAATCTGGCCGAGAACTTCATGAGCTTGTTCGGAAGTCCATCCATTATTGCAATGATTGTGTACTTAATACCCGTCTCATTTCCATGTATGCCTTGTGTGGATGCCCCAAGGATTCTCTTTGTCTGTTTAGAAGTTGTCAGAGAAAGAATTTGTTTATGTGGAATGCAGTTATTAGTGGACTAACGAGGAATGAACTTTATGGTGATGCTATTCTTATGTTTGAGGAAATGATTTCGAGTACAGAGTTCCTGCCTGATAATTTTACTTTCCCTTGTGTCATTAAGGCTTGCAGTGTGCTTGTGGATGTTAGCTTGGGGAAGGTGGTTCATGGGATGGCGATAAAGATGGGTTTGGTTTTTGATGTGTTTGTGGGTAACGCATTAATCACAATGTATGGGAAATATCATTTTGTTGAGGAAGCATCAAAAGTTTTCCATCT
This sequence comes from Erythroxylum orinocense, assembly GCA_025531955.1. Lineage (NCBI taxonomy): Eukaryota > Viridiplantae > Streptophyta > Magnoliopsida > Malpighiales > Erythroxylaceae > Erythroxylum > Erythroxylum orinocense. The sequence continues at coordinate 12,775,248 of JANZLX010000007.1, read as the reverse complement.
TATGCCAGAGAGGAACTTGGTTTCATGGAATTCAGTGATTTGGGGGTTCGTTGAAAGTGGTTTTTCTAGAGAGAGTTTTAAGATGTTGACAGAGATGTTGGAGGGAGAGGATGAATTGTTACCGGATGTGGCGACAATGGTAACTCTGTTACCTCTCTGTGCTAGACAATTAAATGTTGGAATGGGCAGGGGGCTTCATGGTTTGACAGTAAAACTTGGTCAGTCTGCAGATTTGATGGTAAGCAATGCGTTGGTTGACATGTATTTAAAATCTGGCTACTTGCTTGAGGGTCAAATGCTATTTGATAAGAATGTTAATAAAAATGTGGTTTCTTGGAATACTATTATTGGGAATTTTTCTGCAAAAGGAGAAACCTGCATAGTGTATGATTATTTGCGAAAAATGCAAAACCAATGGAAGGAAGTCAAGGTCGATGAGGTTACTGTCTTAAACGTCTTGCCAGTTTGTTCGGACAAATCACAAGTACTGAGCTTGAAGGAACTGCATGGTTACTCTCTTAGACATGGATTACATCACGATGAACTCGTTGCAAATGCTTTAATTGCAGCCTATGCTAAGTGTGAAATGCTTCGTTCTGCTGAGCATGTTTTCCAATATATTGAAACAAAGACTGTGAACTCTTGGAATGCCCTTATTGGTGGATATGCACAGAACAATGATCCTGGAAAGGCTTTAGATTCTTTCATTCAAATGACAAATTCCCGTTTACAGCCTGATTCGTTTAGTGTAGGTAGCCTACTTTTAGCTTCTAGCCGCCTAAAATCCCTGAAACATGGGAAACAAATTCATGGATTTGCAGTGAGAAATGGGATAGCAGATACTTTTATTGATATATCACTACTCAATCTTTACTCACAATGTGGGAAGCCTCTGTCGGCACGATTATTGTTTGACAGGATGAAAGACAAAACTTTGGTATCATGGAATGCGATGATTACGAGTTACTCACAAAATGGACTACCAAATGAGGCTCTGGATCTCTTCCGCAAGTTGGTTTCTGCTGGAGTTCGACCTTATGAAATTGCCACGGTGAGTGCTCTGGGAGCTTGCTCGCAACAATCAACTTTGCTTTTGGGAAGAGAGGTTCACTGTTATTCAATAAAAGCCCTCCTCGCAGAAGATGCTTATGTGAGCTGTACAATCATAGATATGTATGCAAAATGTGGCTGTATAAAAGAATCTCGAAGGGTTTTTGACGGGTTAAGATTTAAAGATGTGGCCTCCTGGAATGCTGTTATAGCAGCTTATGGAGCTTATGGAAATGCAGAAGAGGCTGTAAAACTGTTTGAGAAGATGAGCAATGAACTCGACCAAATTCCTGATGACTTGACATTTCTTGGAATTTTGACGGCATGTAGCCATGCCGGATTGGTTGAAAAGGGATTGAAGTATTTCAATCAGATGAGCATGTACCAGATAAACCCGGAATTGGAGCATTATGCTTGTCTTATTGACATGCTAAGTCGTGCTGGAAGATTGGAAGATGCTATGAGAATTGTGAACGATATGCCTATGGAGCCGGATGCTAGAATCTGGGGCTCCTTGCTCAGTTCCTGCAGGACTTTTGGAGCACTAAAAATGGGAGAGGAAATTGCAGATAAGTTACTGAAAATGGAACCAGACAAAGCAGAGAATTATGTCTTGCTCTCTAACTTGTATGCTGGGTCAGGGAAATGGGACGATGTTCGTAAGGTTAGGCAAGTGATGAAAGAGAAGAACTTGCACAAGGATGCTGGCTGCAGTTGGATTGAGCTTGGAGGGAAACTATACAGCTTTGTTGTTGGTGACAACTTACTGCCAGAAGCAAAAGAGATTAGACGAATGTGGAGAAGATTAGAAGAAAAAATAAGCATATTAGGATATAAACCAAACACAAGTTGTGTGCTTCATGAACTTGAGGAGCAAGAGAAAATTAAGTTATTGCAAGGGCACAGCGAGAAACTTGCAATTTGTTTTGGATTACTGAAGACAAATAGGGGAACAGTACTGAGGGTTTACAAGAACTTGAGAATTTGTTTAGATTGCCATAATGCTGCCAAGTTGATATCCAAAGCAGTTCAGAGAGACATAATAGTGCGAGACAATAAACGGTTTCATCACTTTAGAGATGGATGCTGTTCATGTGGAGATTATTGGTGAACTGAAATGGACAAAGACCAATGTTCCCATGGGAGGCAATCCTTTTTCTACCAAACATGTATATAATATAATATGTTGTGCATGAAAGTCTAACTAGTACTATTAACTTGGCAGCATAAGACATATCATTAACCTGAAAATTCTATGTTACTGTCTGTCACCCATAAATTCATGCAGTATGCTAATGGCAGTGTCATGTTCTCCACTCAGACAAGTGTATGATGCATATTTAACAATCCTGATTTACAAATGTTACTAATAAGTTGTTAAGAAATTGAACAGACAGAAACTGCACTAAAACCAAATGTGGTTTTTGATGAGAGCTCCAATTTCCTTATTTAGGCAACACTCATTGGAATTAAAGACATAAAGTAAATAACTTCAATTGGATTGCATGAAACTCTATCTGTGAGATTTGTTTAATTACAACACATTAAGAAACAAGAGCCAAATTAAGTTATAACAATCACAATCTAATCCAATCCTTCATAAATTTGTTCCATCCGGCAATCACATAAATCTTGCAACAATCTCATGTCACAATTGACTATGAGTATGATAGCTTTTTCAATTTAGGTAGAATTTTCTATTTTCGAATTGAAATTTACATTAAAATTTGAGTATAATTTCATAGTTAATAATTTTATCCCTTATTTCCTTCTTCAGTTGCAATTTATCTTTATTTCATTTATTAAATCATAATTATAATTTTCTGATTTTTGGGTTCAACCAATTTTGTATATATATATATATAATTAATTTTGCACATTATTGATGAAATATAGTTTCAATGTTTCTATAATATGGATACTGATGTGAATCTCTATTCTCTTTAGTGAAAAGTGGATCATTGATAGTTTTTGATGTTTTAGAATTACTTGAAAAATAAAAAATAGATTATGAGTATGATAGCTTTTACCGTAAAAGTTTGCTCTTTTTTTCATTTTTAATATAAGATATTAAATCTTGCTCTCTTTTTTTCTCTGTCATGGATATATAATATCATTAATATATCTTTATGATATATCATCAAGTTATTATGTCACGCTTGTTTGCTTCTTCCAGTTCCATATAAGTACTTTTAATGTTATAATTATTTTTATACGATGTTAGCTAAAAAGCATTTTTCTAAAAATGAAAAAAGGGGCAAAAAATAAACAAGTAGAATGGTTAATAGAATCCTAAAAAGGAGTTATCAATAATTTGTTAAAAGAGTATGCTCCTCTAGTAAGAATCCTAAGGAATTAGATGAAGGTAATTTTTAACAACCTAATGAAAATTTAAGTGATGAGATTCGTATTCATGATGGGATATTAATAAACTGAGTGAGCAGCATGATCATATACTAGATAAATCCAATTAAGAAAATTTAAGTACAAATGAGCAACCAATCCCTCCTTTGGATATTTATGATCCTAGAAATTGAGGTAATCTTGATAATAAAATGAACCATTTTAATTTAAAAAAGGTTTGTAAGAGAATTGAATCTTGTGTTTACATTAGTCAATACTACTCGAAAATTTTCATATTCTTATCATTATAGAAAATTAAGTAATGAAGAGATTAGCGATAGAAAATGATTGGTTTACTCTAAACATGTGAATAAAGTATATTGCTTTTATTGTAAGTTCTTCAATCTAATAAAAAACAAAGTACGTTAGGAAATGATAGATTAGAGATTAGAAGCATCTTTGTGAAAGGTTCAAAGGACTTGAGAATAGTATTGAGCATATGACTAATATAAAGACTTGGAATGAACTAAAAGTAAGATTGAACAAACATCAAACAGTTGATAAGGATTTATAATGAGAATTGTAAAGGAGAAAGAACATTAGAGACAGTGTTAATAAGAATAGTTTTGTTATGAAATGTCTCACTTATATAAATTGGATTTTCAAGGATCCAATGAGAAACTTTACCAAAATAATAATGGTAATTTTTTAGGATTAATTGAGATGATTGATAAATTTGATGTGATAATACAAAATCATGTTAGAAACATTCAAAATTATGATATTCATCATCATTACCTTGGTAACAAAATTCAAAATGAGTTGATTTCTCTTTTGGCCCATTGTGTTAAAAATTCTATTATTAAGATCACTAAAGAGGCAAAATTACCTTTCTATAATTCTTAATTGAACCTCATATGTGAGTCATCAAGAACAAATGAATCTGGTAGTACGATGTGCAAATATTTTAAGTAAAAAACACAAATGGAATAGTAATTTTTAGAGTTCTTGAAGGTGGATAACATATATGAATTGAAACATTTCAATGAATTATTGAATGTATTTAAGTCTCTTGATCTTAATGGTCATGGTATGAGGGGTCAAGGTTATGACAGTGGTTCTAATATGAAGGGACAACACTAAGGGGTTCTGTGACACCCTAATATGCCCTAAGAGGATATACGAATGCACCCAAAACAGACTTGGACAATTCAACAACTTCTAGAGATAAGGCAAACATATATCACATCTTATATTTCACTATAATTTACAAAAGTCACAAATTACACATACAACATCCATACATTAAAAAAAATCTCATCATAAGTTATGTTAATATAGGCCATTCATACATATTATAAAATTCCTTCTTAATATTTATAAATACAACACAATGTTTAGATAAAAGATCTTCCAAAAGGTTACACGTCCTTCTTTGGCCATTGCGGGTTTCCTAAACTTAACCCTGTTTATCATGACCTAAACGGAGAGAAAACCATCGTGCTAAGCATATAGCTTAATGGGAAATAATGGTGCAAGATAGCAACTACTCATAACAGTCGCCTAACAATCACATGTCAATGATTCATGACAACTGAGTGATGGAAAATACATTCTAAAATAAAAGTCATGAAGCATCATATAACAATATCTAAACATGATATTCAGAGATTATTCCAAATATAAGTTTGCATCTGAATAGAACAAATATCTAAACATATACATAATTGCCTACTAATTTCTTCAGATGTGGGTAACGAGAATGGAACAGAACAGAAGATACCTATGATTAGTATCTACTGAAGAGGCAATAGCATTTGAAACAAAAAAGATTTAAGTCTCTAAAACATAAGACACCATAATGTCTCATAACATAAGCAATTGCAGCCTTATAGGCATGTCTATTTATCCACAACTAAGACTTGACAAGTTAAAACTAATCATCAGAACATCATAACTACATTTTAGAGTCACATTAAAGAGAAACAATTCGTAAGATTCAAATTCATTCCCTTATACTTATAGTTATAATTTGAAAATGTTAGCATGCCCATTCGTATTTAATATGCTTTATGATCGTATTCCTTTTCAATAATACATCAATGAAAGCGTTAAAGTATATATAAATTACATGTATGATGAGTCTCATATTACGCTTATACTAGGATTGCTAAGCTTTAGTGACATCCAAAAAGGTTTGAATGAGATGTGGTAAACATCGGAAATGAAAATAGTGACACCCATGCCACAATTGTCACAGACACTCACCATGCATACCTCTACTTGGTCTGTTATATTCGTATAACAAACATTCAAATTAGGTTTTAAAGTCTTCGACATTTCTAATTTTCATAGAATCTCCGAGGCTTTCGTAGACACTATAGTTTGTTATTTTATCTTCTTTGTCTGAAAATATGTTTGCTTTGCTTCACCTATGATAATTTTTACCAATTCTTCTTTTATTCATCAAAGCTCACCCTAATCTCCATTGACATGACTGCCTTAACCTTGTCCTATTAGACATTTGTTCCTCTATGTCCTAATTTCATAATGGAAAAAATTTCACGCAATTTGGTTAAGTATTGCAAAAGTTATCCCTAAAACACTACAGGATGTTCGAAAATAGGGACAATAGCTAGAACTCAACTTCAAGCTAGAATTCAAAACTCTTAGAGGCAGAACAGATTTTGGTTCCTTTATGAAAGTTTTATACCTATGTTTTTAGTTTAATCTCCAATTAGAATTATCCAATTTAGAGGCCTAAATATCAAGATATGGCCAAATTACAGAAGTCTATGTAGTGGAACCTATCCATCCAGCGAGGTACCAATTCCCATTCAACTAACTTCGGCCTAATCATGCAAGAGCAATACAAAAATGCATCCAATTTTAACCAACAACATCTCATCAGAAAATAGGATACTTTCTTTACCAATTACCCTCACATCACTTTCATAATCCAAGCAAACATATTAAAATTCCCATACCTCTTGAAGAAGTGAACAAAACCCTTTTTACTTCACTCTACTTGCTTCTCTTTGTGTTTACCTTTGATCTTCTCCTCCTTTACACATAACACACTCATTCAAAACTTATCTTCAACAATTACATATACTTTAAAAAAAAACCATAGATGAAGAGAGAAAACCATTAAATTTTACCTTGTTTCTACCAAAGATTAGTTTGATTCCTTATATGAAAAATGGTGTGATGAAGAAGATGAAGTGGAGAGGACATACGAGAGGAAAAATCTAGAATTATCAACCCTAAAGGTCGTCCCTCTCTCCTCTCCTTATGGCCATTCATACACTTCCAAGACTCACAAACATGCTTACTTACTACTGGACATACATGCTTTATTATTATTGATCACATATATCTTAACCCTATTGGTCCATTTGTTAATTTTAGGAAAAATTACACATTGGTGCTTTTTCTTTTTTTAATCCCACATTGGCACATAACCTCATCAAATAATTTGAATCTCATCCATATTTCACTTCTAAGTATGTATATCTATGCTGAAATGTATAAATTACCCTTTTACCCATGTCTTTTACATTAAGTACCATTATGTCCCCCACTAAACTTATATGCACTTAATTTGTTATGTTCACTTCTTATTACACCCTTGACACGCTATAATACTTCTAGGGTATATGTTGGGGCCTTACATTTCTCTCCCCATTAAAAATAAATTTTTCCTCAAAATTTATACCTGTATTGAATGACTGCGAGTACTGAGTCCTTTTCATCGATTCGGGCTCATATGTTGCTTCCTCAAGTCCATGATATTGCTAAAGGATTTTCACTAAAGGTATTTGTTTATTTCTGAGTTGTTGGACTTCTCTGGCTAAGATAGACAAAAGTCTTTCCTCATACGAAAATTTTGGTTATACTTGAATTTCTTGCACAAAAACCTTGTGAGTATCATCAAACCGATATCTTCTCAGCACAAAAATGTGAAACACATCTTGCAACTTAGCCAATTCTTCAGGAAGAGCTAACTTATAAGTTGCTGGTCCAATTCTCTGAAGAATTTCATAAAGATTAATATAGTGTGGGTTAAGCTTATCTTTCTTCCCAAACTGAAATATTTTTTCTATAGTTATACTTTTAAAAACACCTTATCCCCTACCTGATACTCAATATCTTTCCTTTTTAAATGGACATAGGACTTCTACTTATCACTGGCGAATTTTAATCTCTGTTGGATATTTTAAACTTTCTCTTCAGTATCTTTTACAATATCATGTCCGATCATCTTGTTTTCATTTAATTTAGTCCAACAAACCAAAGTTTTGCACTTCCTATCATATAATGTTTCATAAGGCTCCACGTCGATACTAGTCTGATAACTGTTATTATAAATAAACTCCATTAAAGAAAGATATTTGTCCCAACTTTCAGAGAATTCTAACACACAAAATCGAAGCATATCTTCTAATACTTGAATAACCCATTCAGATTGTCCATTTATCTTGAGGTGGAAAGTGGTACTAAAACTGAGTCAGGAATCTAAAGCCATTTGCAGACTTTTCCAGAATCTCGAAGTTAATCAAGGATTATGATAAAAAATAATAGATAATAGTACCCTATGCAATTTCACTATCTCATTCACATATATATCTGTCAGCTTATCTATTGGATAGTCAGGATGAATGGGTATGAAATGAGTAGACTTGGTGAACTTATCCACAATCACCCATACAATATCATGCTTCCTTTAAGTGAGAGGAAGCACAGTCACAAAATCCATAGTAATGTTATCCCATTTCCATTAAGGAATCGGAATAGGATTCAACAAACCAGATGGAGCATGGTGCTCAGCTTTAACCTGCTAATATGTCAAACATTTAGATACATAATTTACAACATCAACGTCTCATACCAGACCACCAGTAATGCTGCTTTAGATCTTGATACATTTTATTTCCATCAGGTTCATTGTGAAGACAGTATTATGGGCCTCATACAATGGCTTCTTCAATTCATCACTAGCTAATACACAAAACCAATCTTTGTAATACAAATAACCATCTCCTTTTATAGAAAATTCAGGTTGTTTGCCTTCTTGAGTTGTCAAGATAAGTTGTTGTAACTTATCATCAACTTTTTAAGCATTAACGATCTCTTATCTTAAAGTAGGCTTAGCTTTTAACTGAGCTACTAAAGCCCCATCAAGTGTAATTCCCCACTTACCCTACTGCACTGATAATGCTAAAATGGTCTTCTGACTTAAAGCGTCAGCCACCACATTAGCCTTAATAGGATGATAGTCCACAATACAGTCATAATCTTTAAACAGTTCCAAGCAACATCATTGTCTTAAGTTAAGTTCTTTCTGAGTAAGCAAGTATTTTAGACTTTTTATAATCAGTGAGAATCTTGCACTTTTCACCATACAAATAGTGCCACCAAATTTTCAAAGCAAACACTACTGCGACAAGCTCAAATTCATTTGTAGGATAGTTCTACTCATGTGGATTCAGTTTCCTAGAGGCATATGCAAGCACCTTACCATCCTACATCATAACACAACCCAATTCATTTCTAGATGCATCACTAAACACAATATATTCCTTACCAGAAGTGGGTTGAGCCAATACAAGAGCTTTAGTAAGCATTCTCTTTAATTGATCAAAGCTAACTTGACATCTAGCAGACCATTCAAATTTTACTCCTTTTCGTAGTAGTTTAGTCAAAGAAGATGCTATCATTGAAAACTCCTTTACAAACCGGCGATAGTCATCGACCAAACCCCAAAAACTTCTCATTTTTGTCACATTTTGAGGCGGCTTCTAGTTAATAATCGCTTCAATCTTATTAGGATCAACTCTAATTCCTTGAAAAGAGACAACATGTCCCATAAAAGATACTTCCTTAAGCCAGAAATCACACTTTCTTAGCTTGACATTCAACTATTTTTCCTGCAGTGTCTATAACACAATTTGTAGATATTGAGCATGATCTTTCTCATTCTTGGAATAAACTAGAATAATATCAATGAATACCACAACAAACTAGTCTATATAAGGCTTAAATACCTTATTCATCGTATCCATGAATGCATCTGGCACATTAGTTAGCCCAAACGACATCACCAGGAATTTATAGTGTCCACATCGGGTTCTGAATGCAGTCTTTGGAGCATCCACATCCTTTACCCGAAACTGATAATACCCTGATCATATATCTATCTTTGAAAATACCCCTGCACCTTTTAACTGATCAAATAGGTCTTCTATCTTTAGCAACGGATACTTATTCTTTACTGTAACCTTGGTCAATTGCCTGTAATCAATGCACATTCGTAGAGTACCATCTTTCTTCTTAACAAACAGAACCGATGCTCCCTAATGTGAGACACTAGGTCAAATAAATCCTTTATCCAGTAAATCCTACAACTGAACTTTCAATTATTTTAATTCAGTAGGAGTCATTCTGAATGGTGCTCTAGATATAGGAGCAGTGTCAGTCACAATCTCAATAGATAGCTCCACTTCCCTTTCTGGAGGAAGTTCAGGTAATTCTTTAGGAAAAACATTTGAAAATTTGTTTACTGCTAGAATGTCTTGCAGTTTTACGCAGTTTTACACTTTCCCTTCTTGAATCAAGCATAAAAGCCAAATAAGCTTCACACCCTTTCCTAAAAAACCTTCAAGCTTACATAACAAATATCACACTAGTCAAAGAACTAGTACGGGTGTCATACAAATTCATTTCAATTTGATCGGGCTTTTTAAGTATAACAGTCTTAACTCTACAATCAACAATTATCTGATGTTTGGATAACCAATCTATACTCAAATTTAAATCAAATTCACGAAAAGGAAATTCAATTAGATTTGCTACAAACTCACTACCTTAGATTAAAGCAAGACAGTTTTTATAAACCTTGTTAACCATCACACTACTATCTAGAGGAATAATTACATGAATATCATAATCTAATCGATCTTTCCATACTTGAATCTAGAACCAAAACATGGAACAAACTACATTAAGCCAAACAAAAACGCTTATATACATCTATAGGCCATATTTAAGCTTTATTTAGGTCAGAATTGCCTAAACCATGCTCTAATACCATTAGCTTATGACACCCTAATAACCTTAGGAGGATGTACAGATGCATCCAAAATACACCTAGGCAATTCAAAAACTGCCAGGGATAAGGCAAACATATATCACATCTTATATTTCATTATGGTTTACATAAGTCACAAATTACACATATAACATCCATATATAAAAAATCTCATCATAATTTATGGTTAGTACAAGCCATTTATATATAGTACAAAATTCCTTTTTAATATATATAAATACAAAACACTATTTAGATATAAGATCTTCCAAAAAGGTTTCACATCCTTCTTTATCCATTGCAATTTTCCCAACCTTAACCCTATTTATCATGACCTACATGGAGAAAAACCACCATGTTAGGCATATAGCCTAGTGGGGAATAATGATGCAAGATAGCAACTACTCACAACAGTTTCCTAACAATCACATGTCAATGATTCATGACAATTGAGTGATGGAAAATACATGATAAAATAAAAGTCATGAAGCATCACGTAACAATATTTAAATATCATATTCAGAGATTATTCCAAATATAAGTTTTTATCAGAACAAAACAATTATATGAACATATATAAAATTGACTACTAATTTCTTCAAATGTGGGTATCGGGATTAGAATAAAAGATACCTATGATTGGTATCTATAGAAGAGGAAATAGCCTCAGAAATAGAAGAGACTTAAGTCTCTAAAATAAAAGATATCGTAATGTCTTAGAACAGAAGAAACTGCAGACCCTTCTAGGTATGCCTACTTACCTACAACTAAAACTTGACAGGTTAAAACTAATCATCAGAACATCATAATTACATTTTAGAGTCACATTAAAGATCAAAAATTCATAAAATTTTCTTTTTTCTCCACTTTGATTTGTTTCGGGTTGTTCTTCTATTTTTAAACCTTCTGATTTTGGTTGATCCATATATATTTCTTGTTGATCCGATTCATAACCATAAATTATTTCATCTTGATCAATAATAGGTTTTATGAGTTCAGATTTTAAAGAATTGAGATTTACAAATTATTTTTAAAACATGGGATTAATTTTCCAAGTTTTGTTCATTCGTACATGCTTATATAAGATTTATGGATAACAATTTAGAAGGATTAGAAGAATTTACTTTAGCTTATATTGATGACATTATTATATTTTTAGATAAAGATAAGGAAGATCACTTAAAAAACGTAAAAAATGTTCTCACTGGATGTCAACATAAAGGATTAATTTTAAGCAAAAAGAAAACTCATTCCCTTATGCTTACAATTATAATTTGAAATTTTTTATCATGCTTATTCATATTTAATATGCTTTATGATCATATTCCTTTTCAATAATATATCAATGAAAGCATTAAAGTATATACATATTACATGTATGATGAGTATCATATTACGCTTATGCTTGGATTGCTCAGCTTTAGTGACATCCAAAAAGGTTCGGATGAGATGTGGTAAACATCATAAACGAAAATGATGTCTTAGTTACGACTTGCGACAAAAGAGAGGATCACAATCGTGACAGACACTCACCATTCATACCTCTATTTTCCTATTATATTCATATAGCAAACTTTCGAATTAGGTTTTATGATCTTTTTAGACATTTGTTCCTATATGTCTTAATTTTCTAATGGAATAAATTATATGCAATTTGGTTAAGTATTTCTAGATTTATCCCCAAAACACTATAGGATGTTTGAAAATAAGGACAACAACTAGAACTCAACTTCAAGACAGAATCCAAGACTCTTAAAGGTAGAATCAGATTTCAATTCCTTCATGAAATTTTTATACCTATGTATCTAGGTTAATCTTCAATTAAAATGATCCAATTTGGAGGTCTAAATACCAAGATATGGCCAAATTACAAAAGTCTATTTAGTGGAACCTATCGATCCAATGAGGTACATTCCAAATCAACTAACTATGGCCTTATCATGCAAGAGCAACACAAAAGCACATCCAATTTTAACCATCTCATCAGCAAATAGGATACTTCCTTTACCAATTCCCCTCACATCACGTTTATAATCCAAGCAAACATATCAAAATTCCCATACCTCCTGAAGAAGTGATCAAAACCCTTTCACTTCACTCTACTTGCTTCTCTTTGCCTTTGCCTTTGCCTTTGGTCTTCTCCTCCTCTACACATAACACGCCCATTCAAAACTCATCTTTAACAATTACATCTACATAACAAAACCCTGTATGAATAGGAAAGCACTAAATTTTACCTTGGTTTCTACCAAAGATTAGCTTGATTCCTTATATGAAAAATGGTGTGATGAAGAAGCTGAAGTAGAGAGGAAAAACCTAGAATTCCCAATGATAAAGGCTATCCCTCTCTCCTATCCTTATGCCCATTCATACACTTCCAAGACTCACACATATGCTTACTTACTATTGGAAACATATGCTTTATTATTATTAGTCACATATTCCTTAATCCTATTGGTTCATTTGATAACTTTAGGAAAAATTGCACATTAGTCCTTCTTCTTTCCTTAATTCTCACATTGGCACATAATCTCATCAATTAATTTCAATCTCATCCATATTTTACGTCGAAGTATGTATATCCATGCCGAAATGTACAAATTACCCTTTTACACATATCTTTTACATTAAGTACCATTTTGTCCCTTACTATACTTAGATGCACTTAATTTGTTATGTTCACTTCTTATTACATCCTAGACATGCGATAATACTTCTAGGGTATATGATGGGGCCTTACAAGTTCAAAAGCCATTACTTGAAATAAATCTTAGAGCATTATGTATGTCATGTGCTTGTCATAGTCTTAATCTTACTTTTAGTGATATGGAGCATCCTTGTATTAATTTTTTTCCCATTTTTTGGAGTTATATAATGCATACATTCATTATTTTAAGGTTCTCTTAAAAGGTGGAAGGTTTTACTTGATAATATTCTAGGCTTAACGCTAAAATCATTATCCAATAAAAAGTGTTAAAGCTACTAGATTTCAAGATCATCAAATAAGATTGGCTTTGGTGGAATTATCAATATCTTGTAATTATGCCATGTTAAAGAGTGTAGCGGAAAGTTTGGCTAGTTCACTTTAGAGTTTTGAGTTTTTACTTGGCATGGTTATTTGGTATGATATTTTATTTACTATTAATATATTGAGCAAAAATTTGCAGTTTAAACATATATGCACCGACGCTATAATAGAGAGATTAGAAGGTGTGATAGTAATTTTTGAGAAATGAAGGAATTTTTCTCTAGTATGAATATTACTAAAAGTCTTGATATAAGATGAATGTAGAGCCTACACTTCTAGTTAGATTTTGTATTATTAGAAAAGGACAATTTGAAGAAAATGATTATGATGATGAAACGTAATAAGTGAGGAGTCCTTTAGAGTCAGTTACTTTCTAGTTATTATAGATATGACAATTACTTAGTCAAAGAATATATTTAAGCAAGTAATAATATTTAAAAGTATTTTTGGATTCTTATTTAATTCAAAGAAGTTGAAGCTATTGGATGATAATGAACTAAGGGAATGTTGCAATAATTTTAAACTACTTTTTCTCATAATAATATGCCAGATATGGATTTAGATTATCTTTTTTCTAAATTAAAAGTATTGAAAACGACTTTGCCAAATGAGTCAACATCAACAATTGAAATTCTTGAACATGTTAAAGCTGCAGATTTTTATCTAAATATTCCAATTATTTTTCGAATCGTATTGACTACTTTTGTCATTGTAGCATTAGTTAACAAAAGTTTTTCAAAGTTAAAATTATTGAAAACCTAATTGAGGTCATCAATGTGACAAGAAAGGTTGAATGGTTTGGATATTTTATGATCGAGAAGGATATGTTGAACAATATTGATCTTAATACTATTATTGATGATTTTGTATTTAGAAATATGTAGAAAAATTAGTTCTTATTACCATTTGTGTGCTTGTTAATGTAGTTTTGTAACTACTTGGTGTTTTGCAATCTGACGTTGCTATTTGGTTGCTACTCCTCCTATTTTGTTGCTACTGCTATTGGTTTACATGATTTTATTATTGTTGACATTTGTAAGATATTTGCTACTATGATCACTTTGCCTTAGTATTTTCTTGAGTACGTGACTTATAACTTAAGTCACGTATGTATTGATATTAAAATTTGATAATAAAAATATACTTTTGAGGTTTACATAGTTGCATACTACTAATTCATTAGGCCCTTCTTTTTACTTTGTCTCGGCCATTTAAAGGTCAGGAACAACCATATTTAGCTAGTATATAAAGGATGGAAAGAACTTTCTTAACAATTAAGTCTAAAAAAAATAAATATCAATTTTAATATGCTTGGTGCAAGTATAAGAAACTGGATATATAATAAGGAATGTAGCATTATCACACCATAAGATGGGTTTGAGATCAAATAAGTCAATTTCATTAAGAAGAGATGGGACCCAACATAATTCTATAGATATAAGTGAAATACTTATGCATTCAGTCTTAGTATTAGAATGAGCAACAATAGGTTGTTTCTTCACATTCAAAGAAATAAGATTATGTCTCAAAAAGATCATTACAGTAGACAAAGAGAGTAATAATTGACGCTTTAGTTAAGTATAGGCCATGAGAGGATGTTAACCACAAATATGAAGAATTTGTTTAATCGTATTTCAGTAAATGTTATTAGGGCAATACAAAATTTGTTAATAACAAATTAAATATCATGAGAAGTGAGGCAAAGGTACTAAAGAGCACCAACGGTGTTGTAATATGCAACAGGATCAAAGAGGGAGTGTCATAGTCTTTAAAGAAAGGTAAAGTGGGGGTCATAAGTGTTAGCAAAGATTTTGAATCTACAAGATGTGTATAAGGGAGAATATCTTATGTAACGTACCACTCTCATAGAGCATATGCCCAAATGCATCGATGATTATTTGAGAACATACTCTACGAGGATGGCATGATAAGACGATCACATTACCACATTTTAATGCATCACATATCAAAAGCATTTCAAACATTCATTTTGAATCATTTCATTCACAAACATATTAAATCAGAAATGTCAATACACTTCATAGTTCACATATACATTTGACAATAGGTGAGCAATGTTATTCTTGATGCATAATGACTAGAGACATATGCAGGTACAACTGATCTCAACCACTAACTTATGTCCAATTGCAGTAGCTATACTCCAATTAGTCTAACTAGGTCTCCTCTGAACCTGAAAATCAGCATTGCAATTTTGATAAGTTTGCAAACTCAATGAGTGAACCATCAACGATGTATTCACTCAAACCAGATATACAGAGACAAGTCATATCCCAATTCAACAAATATTACATATCATCTAGTATTAAATATCACATCACATTTCATCATACCTTATCAAGTACATCAAGATTATCATACTATCATAAGTATATCAAGTAAGCTAACATTTCATAATACAACATATCCTCATTTACTTTTCAACTGTATTTCAAACAATTCAATAATTCGTTTCAATTCAATCATATGATACATATAAGGATGTATATGAAAATGTACAAGTGACTCCGTTTTAATTTTGTTTTGTTGTGACTGAGCGCCTATTTACTATCCCGTATCTATTGTGGATGTTGGGCTCATTTCATTTACTGTCTCGTATCCATTGTGGATACCGAGCTGATTATTAAATGAGCATTTGGCTCTTTGTGTATAATCCTGAGCTCAAAGCTCTTTTTCACATTGGTCACTCCACTCATAACTTATTTATCTGATCATGCATTTCAATGTTATGGAATGCATCAATTCACATAATATGCTATCAATACTTTTCATTCAATGTGCTCATGTCATTTATCACATTTTTCGGATTTGAGTCCGGTATTCAATATTCATTTAAGCACACATTCCATAATACACATATAATTTGAAAACACTTCCATATATAGTTCCAAGTATCAATCTCCTCGAACCAATAATATCCATAATCATAGCAATCATTTAAGTAACTGTTAAATAACTGAAAGTTAACAAAAAAATTCAAATCATAGTGAGAAACATCTAGGTTAACTCACAGTATACTCCATATAAGCTATTGCCTTGATGATCTGGCAATGTCTGGATGTTGACGATCAACTTGTGTATCTATCTTCATGCAGTACACACATATTTCACACATCATTAAGTTGTCAATCATATGATTATTCAATCATTCATATGTATATCTATCATGTTTCAATGCATGCTCAATTGAGCTTCCAGGTACGTATTCATATACAAAGATCTTGACCATTCAAATATTATAGCTTGTGTACTACTATTTTGCAATCAACTTTATACCTTATGTAAACTTGATTTATTCCCATTTCATCATTCACACATTCACCAAACCTTTCTAGTAATATATCTTCACACAATTTTCCAATTCTCATTTATTCATACCTAGTATACATTACTCATATCTTTTGGATCATTTTTGCATTCATAAGAACACCTTACTCTTATGAAAATTCATAATTTCCAGATTTGGATACATTGATATCAAAATAATCCCTTCTTTAAGTTATGTTAACAATTAACAATCTAAGTTATCAAGCTCTTGATCAATTAATCAAGCAATATACTAGGTCTATTCCTAGCCTTAATTAAGTCCAAATATTCCAATTTAGAGTAACTTATCCTCAGTTGGTTCAACAAACACAAAAAATTGAGATTATCATTTCAAAGCCTTGACCACGATCGTAGAGGACCTTCCCACAATCGTGGGATGAGTTCCCCGAATTGCACTGTCCAATTTCCCTCAATTCTCCGTGAATTTCATCTACTTAGGATCATCATTAACACTTCAAAGTTTCTAAAATTCATACTTTTAAAGGTTACTTCAATTCATATTAATATAGCTTCCATCTTGGTTACATTAAAGCTCTATATATTCTATTCATTTACGTCACTAACAATCATTCTTACACATACACTACCATCCTCATTTTTTTTCCAAATTCAAAAGAAAACTCTTTCATATCAAATTCAAAACACCTTCATAACAGTCAATTAATTATACCTCAATTATACCTTAATTATACCTCAATTCCTCATCAATTTCATCTCAATTTTCAACTCAAAATCATTTATTTAGCAGCTTATAAATTATTGTCTTTCATGCATGCAAAAACAAAACAGAAACTATCATTCATGCATCACTTTCCAGCACTTATTTCACTCTAATATCACTATCAATTCATCTCTAATTCAGTCATCATCAAGTTCTATCACAACATGCCACAAAGAACAATACTTTACTTACTTGTTTAGCTCAAATTCTACCTTAATGATCAAGCTAACCTAGCCCTCCATGCATGCAAGATCATCCAAGTACAAGGTGGGAGTAGAATGATTTCAATAAAGGCAAAGAGAGGATAACAAATTATAGCTATCTTTGAGCATAATCCTATATGGATCTTAAAGTGACTATGAACAAAAGTAAAGCAGAAGTTCAAATTTATGAGGGTCATGTGTGTATTTCGGGAATGTGAGGGAGGAAGAAGAATGAATTACAGTAGAAACATCTAAGGAAAGACTCTGCCATATACATGAATCATTAGATGAGTTAAGATAAGTGTCTCCTTCTTTAAGGACACTTGTCCTATAAGGAAGCAAGCTACATGTCTTCTCCTTAAATGGTACACACGTCCTTTTGTTTGGCTACCAATTGTCACTTAAATGTACTGCCATTTGTCACTCAACCATCTAAGCCATTTGTCATTTAATTGTCTATGTCAAATTTCATTCATTTTATAGGTTTTACTAATTATAATCCATCAATTCTTGTCATTGGTAAACCAAAGTACACGACATTAGAAATGCACATTCATGTCACATTCATTTTAGTTTCATACCCCGAAATATGTCAATTGAGTGTAATTTGTCTAACTTACAATTCATATGTGTATGCTAATATTATGCATATGAACGCAATCATAAAATTATGTCATAAATTTACCAAATTCATTCTATATGATGCAACTCACAAGACTTAGTAATCTAACACTTTAATCCTTCAACAATTCAAGAGACGGGATATTACATCTTGAGTGTATTTTATTTATGTAAGGAGAAGTCCATTTGGTTTAGATGTGGCTTCAATACTAAAGAAGTAAGTTAAGGATATGAATGAGAGAAGAGATGAAGGATGGTGAAGAACTTATAATTAAGATATCATACACATAAATTAAAAGAAATGTTATGTCAATAAGAATAAAATGAACAAAAAGGGAGGTGTCAAATTTTTAGGAAGTGAAGTTAAGTTTAAGAAATTTTGACTCAATTGATGAAACCAAGTATAAACAGCCTATTTGAGGCCATAATGGGCTTTATATAGATGATAGACATGGTGAGGATGATTTAGATCAACAAAATTAAGTTGTTGAATCATGTAGAATTTTTTTTGAAAAGTATCACAAAAAAAGAAAGTATTTACATGAAGTTGGCGAATGAGTTAGTTTGTAGTGAGAGCTATTGTGAGGATAATACAAATAATAGTTAACTTGACAATAGGACTAAAAGTATCAGCATAGTCAATGTTAGGAGATTGGTGATATCCCTTTGCAACTAGATGAAATTTATAGTGGTTTAGAGAGCCATTATGTTTAAATTGATGCGAAGGGCCCATTTACAATCGGCAATGTTGATATTTGGTATAATAGGAACAAGGGTATAGATTTAGTTATAATGTAGAGCTTTGAACTCATCCTGTATAACTTGACTAGTGGGTGAATTTTTTAGTTTTAATGAAAGAAGTGGAATTAGATTCTTAAGTGGAGGTGTGATAAATGACATAGTCATAGAAGTTATGAAGAATATGAGTTTTTTCTCAAGTTTAAGTGACTATTAGATGTTGATGTGATAAGGCTAGTGGAAGTGACGGTGGTTCAAGGTATGTGTAATTTGTTGAGCTATAGGTGATTGTGGGGTTAAGACAGGTGTAACTTGTGGAGGTGAAGGAGAAGATGGTAAAAGCGAAGGGTGAAGAATTAGTGGTAAAAATAATGGGTTTTTGAACATAAGAAAACTCTATATCAATAAAGTGAACATGTCAAAAAATATAAATAAATTTTATTATTTTAGGATCAAGGTAGCAATAACCAATATATTGGCATAGATATATAAGAAAAATACATGGTATAGACTTAGGAGAAAGTTTTTCAGATTATATAAATAGAGAAAAAGGAAACCACATGAAAAGATATGAATGTGAGATAAGTTTTGGTCCGAAAAAAAGTTCTCATATAAGGATTGATGAATAAAGATAGGTGCAAAAAGAAGGTTTATGATACAAACATCATTGAAAACGGCTTCGAGCTAAAAAAAATTTATAAGAGAGACATGAATAAGAAGAGTGAGACTAGTTTCTATAATGTTCCAAATTTTGCATTTAACAAGTCTATTTTATTTGGGAGTGTGAGGAAAAGAGACACAGTTTGAAATTCTATGAGTGTTGAGGCATTAAGCAAAAAAGCCTTTAATGACTTAAAAGATTATTAGTGAGTTGTGGGCTAATTAAGATATCATAAAGAAAAAGATATTTAGATTGTGTGGGAGAGTTAGTATATTAGAAGATGTAATGAATAGAGTGATACTCTTACTGATGAACACTTAACGATGTCCTTCATATGGTTCTATAGATTCAGCCAGTTACGAGTCATATGTCATGTTATGATGAAAAAAAAGTTTGAAGATTATTTGAAAATGTAGATTAGGCATTGTAGGAGTTGTAATACTTAAATCAAAATCTTGCAATAATATAATATTATTTGTAACGAATTTGGTAGCTGGGAGGGATATTTATGTAATAAGGCTATATGGATATTCAAAGCATTGGGTGAAATAAAGGTGGGTTATAGGTTAGGCCTATTTAGGCTAATGAAATATAATTTCGATTAGCCCAATGACCAAACTTGGTAGATCTGTGGAATAATTGATAAATTGGGGATTAGTATTTGATGAGTTTGGATAATAGTTATGATAAGTACTTGGCTGACTATATATTTACTTCCTAATGCTTAGTGATTAATATTATATTGTGCTTAAGATACTTATTTTGGTTCATATTTTATTTTAGTACAAGTTAGAGAGAAGAGAACCAAAATTAACTAAAAACATATTCTTATGATTGTCCTATTGATATTCAATCTTATTTTCCCTCACGAAATCAAAAGAGATAAGTTAGGGAGAAAACGAGACAAAGAATGAGAGAAAAAAATTATTACAACTTATATGGTTGTGTATGGGACCGTGTAAGTCACTGGAAGCATGTAGGAGCTCCTGGACAACATTTCAGCTATTTCTACAACCTACAAAACTATGTAAGTAAGCCACACAATAGTGTAATTGGCCGTGTAGCTCACTCTAAACCTGTAAGTTCACGAATTGTGAGAAAAATGACATACACAATCACTTCCTCATCTGTGTAGCTGACCGTGTATTGTGACGTGAGCCTAATTTTTAGTATAAAAAGGTATTTAAGAGGCCAAATGAGATGTGGAGAGTTTAAAGACTCAAAAGGAGGCAGTTTCCTTACCCTTTAGAGAGCTATAAGGAGCTTAACTTCATCTTTATAGTTCAAAAGGATATCGAGTTCGACGAATATGTTTGGGCATTGATTAATTTAATGATGTTATTCTTAACTCTCTTTTAAAATTGATTATATTATTCTGTAATTAATGTTTTAGGATTTATATATAAATGATTTAGATATTCTAAATAGATTATTCATATATGAACTCATAACTAAAATCTAGATTGCAATACATGATCGTTGTAACTCTAATTCTCTTGTTGTAAACTAACAATCACGCATCAATAGGGATAATGTAGCATGAGTTAAATAACTAAAGCTTGTGTAGTTGCTTAGATTAGCTTGTTTTCCTATTATGTAATGTGGTTGTCACCCTAAATCTAGCAAGCTTGTTCTAGGTTATCTGATAGTTAGACCTAATTAAAGAGTTTGTTTTAATTAGATAAAACTTAAGAAAAAATTGGAATTAATAAAATTTGTTGTTCATCTATAATTAATTGTTTCAAAGAGAGATACAAACATAACATCAAGATTGATTGTGCTCATTCGTGTGAAAGTTGAGATTGAACTGCATATTAGATTCGAAACCTATTGATAAATTTTAGCAATTTTGTACTATATGATTTGATTTTTTTTCAATAGTTTAGTTTTACTTTATTTTGTTAATCAAATTCAACCAAAACTCCTCTCCCCCAATCCTAAACACTAGTTTATTCATTACAAAAGTTAAATATAAACTTTTGTGGATATGATCCTTACTCACGTCTGTTACAAATTTTTAGTTGTACAGAGTTTTGTTTTTATTTTTTGATGTGTTCAATGCACATCAGGTTACCTTGTCCGCTATTTTTGTAGTAGTGGTTGCCTTGTTGATCATTATTGTCAGGAGGATTTAAAGCCATCCATAGGCGGTCTTAGGTGAGCCAACGGCGGAGTAGTAGCTAGCTGGTGAGATATTCACGTAGGCGGAGCTTGGCACGAAGGTCTAAAAAGGAAACGGAGTGTCGCAGTTATCTATGACCGTGACAAAGGATTTGCAGTTTGATGCGAATCTATTAAAAGCAAATAATACAAGATCTTCATCAAAAATTGAATGTTTCGAGATCTTCAAGAATAGAGGAGATAGTCGATAAGTATTCTATGATGGAGGAGCCACCTTTCATAGTGATATGGAGATGGTGTCGTAAGCATGACCGATAAGTGGTAATTTGTTGTTAAAAATGAGTTTCAAAGGGTGGGATGTGATGCAATAGCAAGAGAAAAAGTAGCAATCAAACAACAACAGATAAGTTGATTCATCGCCGCCAAAGAAGTTTAGAAGATTCATGATCAAAGGTGGAGGTGCTAGGCTTAAAAAGGGGTGGAATGCTAGGATTGACATATCCAAACAGGTCATAGATGAATAGTATGAGTGTATAACTAAAATACAAATAGAACCTAACTAGCTTAATTGGCTGCGCAGGCTGAGCTTGTAGGAAGAGCTCTCGTGTTCGATCCCTACTAAACACACCCGCAGAGAGGGGCAAGGAGCCTTAATTATGGCTGTGCCTTGAACCGGATTAGTCGACCCAGTGAGTTCGGATATCGATGATTTACCAAAAAAAAATACAAATAGATTTTATATTGACTTACCATCTCGTATTCCTAATTTACAAAATTATGCATTAAAAAAAGAAAAATGATCTATTCTATTAGTTACCAAATTACATGCACTAAATATTTTAGAAAAACAAATATAAGCTTCAATTTTGTAAATATGACTTGAAAACTCCATTAATTCTTTATTCGAATGTGAAACCAAAAAGAAGAGGGAAGATGGAAATAAAAATCGGTCAACAAAATGTAGATAATATTCTTTATTATAAAGAAAATATACTGATTTTCATATTTATTGAATGGCATTTGCGGAGCTTTCTTCCTCCTCTCGCTGCTACTCGTCCTGCTTCCATGGACGACACAGATCAAAATGTCCAGTGTCATAATTGTATTGACATAGACCACCGAGTTTTACAAGCCATATGCACACAGAGCAGTGATTGTAAAAAGGGTCTTGCCCATCATAGATATTAAACCAGTGGACGTCAGCATCCCAACTAAAGCTGCAGACAAACAATGTAGTGCGTAGAATATTTGGTCGAAATCCATACTGATAGCTTCCTTTTGGCTTTACTATATGCTCACCTAAATCGTCGTTCTTGGACTTGCAATGAACTGTAAAGTCGAGGCCATTTTCCAACTCATTTAGTATTGTTATGGTTCTACGATGAGGTAGTAGACCTGCATTTACTGCAGCAAGAAAGAACTGTAGAAATAGCATTTGCAGTGTCACACTTGCAATTGAGACTTTCATCTTTCCCTTTAGCTACTCTCTCTTTATCCTCTTTAAGTGATTTGGATATGTTTCAAGAGTCGAGATTACAGCCTACAGATACATGGATTCATTTATAGATATCTGTGTCAAAATGTTGCTGCATAAATAACTCTATATATGGCAGTGTATTTACTTATCCAAATATAAATTAATATATAAGGAAATATACATCTACTTAATGTTGGGTATTAAAATAAGAATCTCTTTTTTCTTTAAGGCAGTATTCAGAAGGTTAACAAACGCATGATGTGCAAACATATTCAACTGGATCTCAGAAAAATGTGTGGATGAGATCGTCTAGAACAGAATTTTCATAGGGTTATGATCACAGGAGATCTTCTCATATTCAACTCATGCCCTTATTTAACTCATATGAGTTACAAATTACAATATGCAAGTCTTTTTCGGATAGTCCACAGATAGCTAATATAATAACCATCGATGTCTTATCAGGTAAGATCACTAGAATTCTCGAACATAAACAAGATTGGAGTAATCCTTAGCAGTGAAGTAAAATTAAAGAGAAGGAAAACGGACCGAAATATGATATTATGTTATTTTAGCGACTTTTATGATTATTAAAGTCAATATATATATAATATCTTTGTACATTAAATAAATAATCTAAAAAATGATAATCACTGATTAAAAGAATGTTTTCTATGTAGGAACAATTTAGATAATATTGACTTTAATAATATAAAGGTTACCAAAATATATAGCTTTTTCTTAAAATCAAATATAAGAAATGTTGGGAAATCGGGTTGAGATCCGATCCCGACCGCGGCAGAATAATCACAAAATTTTTTTGTGACTTTTGATTTCCCGAAAATCAAGATCTATTTAATTCTATAAAATGATTAACACGAATCATAATAAAGCAAAGACTTAATTTGTACCTTCTTCAAAAGCTTGATCTTTGTCTTGTTGTATCCTTCGAACCGTTTTCAAAACCGATCCGTTTCAACTACCGTAGCTGCACAAGTATCCGGCGTCTAACAGTATCCATAGAACATGTTGAGAGAACTCTGTAACTCTTACAGAGAGGTTTAAGTAAAAAGTGCAAACTTTATAGAGTTTAAACCTATTTATAAAAAACTTTAGACGTTTTAATAATTTAATTGAAATTAAAATTTTAAGTGCTAACTTCATAGAGGTTAAACCTATTTATAAATAACTTTGGACGTTTTAATAATTTAATTGAAATTAAAATTAAAATTTTAATTAAATTTTAATTAGAATTACAAATAATTCTAATTAAGTATCAATTATGCCTATATAAGATTCAATATCTCATATTAATCTTTATTTATTAAATATCTCATATTTAATCATAAAGTTTCTCAAACTTTACAATCAAGTC
>JANZLX010000007.1:12737041-12750372 GCA_025531955.1 Erythroxylum orinocense | reverse complement strand
TAAATTCATAAATTTTCTCACCAATTTCTTTCTCATTTAAATTCATTTTAATATTTCTAATTTTCACCAAAAGTTCGAGGTCCAACAAGTAGTATCAAAACTTCACAATCTCTATACAAGATAACTTTGATGGCCTTAAGTCAAATGATCACTTATACAATCCTCACAATGAGAATTCCATAGACATGCAAGTAATATTTTTAATGGATTTCTCATATCGGATCTGTTCAGTGAACTTGTTCACTGATAAGCACCCACACGTTTAAGTATCTCTATACTTTAGCCTATAAGATCGATTACTTCCTTCATAAGGAAAAATAAAACATGTGCTAGTCTTTTTATGTTTTATTAATGTTCAATCTTAATAAAACAATGACTAGGAATATTTAGGAATAATACATAAATGCAATATGAATCTCATAATTATAATTTCATTTGCAATGTACAATTATCCCACGGACTTTATCATATACATCTAAATATGTACAAGATAAAGAATGTCTTTAAATAATTTGTCACTAAACTACAACCAAAGCAATTGGCTGTAGGATATAAACTAATAAGAAATTGGAACAACAATCTGTTACAGACGATCAACTACAATAATCAAAGAATTAAGTGTGAAAATAGCAAATACACATAGAATTACGTGGTTTACCAAAATATGACTACGTCCACGGGCAGCTAGATTTTTGTTCATTGTGAATTGTTTTCGATGACGATACACTAGGAGAATGCAACGTATTTATACGCCCAGGAGAATATAAAAGTCCTAACATAATTTCGCGATTATGGACCTAGTATAAAGTCCAAAACTTATTATCAGGCTCTATATCTCTACAATTCTCCCATTTGGAGACTGATCTAGTCAACCCAACCATCTTCATTCTCCATGCCAATGTACCCATCAAACTCATCTAGCCGCAAAATCTTCCACGCTATGGTAGAAGACCAACTGAGGCCTTGCATAGTCCTAATTTCCTAGCATCGACACCTTTAGTCAACATGTCCGCTATATTTTTAGCACCATCAATCTTATTCAAACACTTCTTACCATCTTTCACCAAACTACGAGTGAAATGGTACTTGCGTTGGATGTGCTTAGTTCAGAAATGATACACTGGGTTCTTCACCAATTGTATGGCACTCTGAATATCAATGAAGAGAACCTTGTCATATTGTTTCTTGCCCAACTCTTCTAAGTAATCAGTCAACCATATCATCTCCTTACCAGCTTCGGCTATTACAACATATTCAGCCTCTATAGATGACATAAAGACACACTTCTGAAGTTTAAATATCCAACTCACTACTATCCCATCTATAGTGTAGACATAACTGGATGTAATCTTGCTTGAATCCACATCTCCATTAAGATCAGCATTAACAAAACCCTTTAGTACTACCTTCCAATTCCTATAACAAAGTGAGGTGCTAATTGTTCCTTTCAAGTATCTCAACAGCCACTTCACAGCTTTCCAATGCTCTTTCCCTGGATCTGACATGTATCTGCTCACAACTCCCACTGCATGTGCTATATCAGGCCTAGTGCAGACAATAGCATACATCAAACTCTCAACTGCAGAGGAATAAGGAACTTTTTCCATGTGCTCACGTTCACCAATTGTCTTGGGTGATTTCTCCTTTGACAATTTGAGATGGTTAGCCAAAGGTGCGCTATTGGGCTTAGCAGCATTAACTCTGAACCTAGATAACACCTTCTCAATGTATTGCTCCTAGGAAAGATTTATAATTCCAGCAGATCGGTCTCAGGAAATCCTCATCCTTAGAATATGCTTTGCTGCACCCAAATCTTTCATCTCAAACTCTGATGACAGTCTCCCTTTAAGGTTATTTATCTCCTCCATACTTGAACCTGCAATCAACATATCATCTACATACAAGAGTAAAATAACAAAGGAGTCAGTAAACTTCTTGATGTAACAACACTAATCCTTTTCACTCCTGTGAAAACCGTTTCTAAACATGAAGGAGTCAAACTTCTTGTACCACTATCTTAGAGCCTGCTTTAATCCATACAAGCTCCCCTTGAGCTTGCATACAATGTGTTTCTTACCAGGGACCCGTATCCCTTAGGTTACTGCATGTAGATTTCTTCCACTAGATCTCCATATAAAAATATTGTTTTACATCCATTTGCTCAAGGTGCAAGTCCTCTGCTATAGCAATACTCAACAAAATTCTGATTGTAGTTTGCTTCACAATAGGAGAGAATATTTCGTTATAGTCAATACCTTTCCTTTGTGAATATCCCTTAACCACCAATCAAGCCTTAAACCCAACTGTACCATCAGTTTCATTCTTAATCCTGTAAACCCACTTGTTCAACAAAGCTTTCTTCCCTGCAGGTAACTCAGTTAACTCCCAAGTGTCATTCTTCTCAAGTGACCATATCTCATCATCCATGGCTTGCTTCCACTTGGTCGAATCCTTCACCTGCAAAGCCTCATCAAAGGATTCTGGTTCCCCTCCATCTGTCAACAACAAATAATGCAAGGATGGTGAATACCTTTCTGGTTACCTGATAGCCCTAGTAGATCTCCTCAACACTAGCTCAGGTGTGACTGGTTGCTGTTCTGATTCTGCAACAATATTTTCTAGATTTTCC
Source organism: Erythroxylum orinocense (assembly GCA_025531955.1). Lineage (NCBI taxonomy): Eukaryota > Viridiplantae > Streptophyta > Magnoliopsida > Malpighiales > Erythroxylaceae > Erythroxylum > Erythroxylum orinocense. The sequence goes on along the minus strand of JANZLX010000007.1, from coordinate 12,747,743 downwards.
TGCAACTCAGCCTCAACTCCCATTTCTTCTGCATCCTTGGATCGCACCCCAAACTTGTCCTTATACAGTACATTCTTATCAAATGTCACATCACAGTGTCTCACGATCTTCCTATTCTTGTCATCCCAAAATCTGTATCCAAACTGATCCGAACCATACCCAATGAAATAACACTTCAAACCCTTTGCATCAAACTTGTCTCTCTTCTCTGGATTAACATGAACATAGGCAACACACCCAAAAATCTTCAAGTGAGTAAACTTAACCTCCTTACCCAACCAAACCTCTTTTGGCATCTTGAAACCAAAGAAACTGAAGGTCCTTTACTTATCAAGTAAGCTGTCGTGCTCACTGCATCTGCCCAAAGCATTTTTGGCAACCCAGCATGCAGTCTCATGCTTCTTGCTAGCTCATTTAACGTTCTGTTCATCCTTTCAGCAATCCTATTCTGTCTTGCCTTGCCAGGAACTATCCTAGTGCACCTGATTCCCTCATCAACACAGAACTTCTTGAATTCTGTAGAATCATACTCTCCACCATTATCAAACCTTAGACATTTTATCTTTAACCCAGACTGATTTTCAACTTCAGCCTTCCACCTCTTAAAGGTAACAAACACATCTGACTTATGTTTTAGAAAGTAAACCCATACCTTCATACTGAAGTCATGAATGAAAGTGACGTAGTATCTCAAACCACCAAGAGAGGAGATTGGAGATGGCCCCCACACGTCTGTGTGTACTAGTTCTAACCGTTCTGCCTTTGGTTCTTTGCTAGCCTTTATGAAACTGACCCGTTTCTATTTTCCCTAAACACAACTCTCATAAAAACCCATATCAATAGATTTCAAACCTTGCAGATACCCTTTGAAGCTAGCATCTTCATTCCCTTCTGACTCATGTGACCTAGTCTGTTACGCCACAGACTTGAGCTCGATGTACTATCGACTACAGTAGCCATATTCAAACACCCTGCGGTACTATATAAAGTTCTAGATTTTGTGCCCCATGCTATCACCAAAGCCCCCTTCATAATTTTCCGAGAATTCTCCCCGAACACTGCCCTGTAGCTCGTACTATCCAACTAACCAATAGAAATCAAGTTCTTCTTCAAGTTAGGAATATATCTGACATCTTGTAGTTTCCATTTACCTCCACCTGAGGTCTAGATGTATATATCCCCCTTTCCTGCAATCTCCAAGGCTTTATTATCAGCAAGATACACCTTTCCAAAATTTCCAGACTTGAAATTATGGAATAACTCTCTGCTTGGAGAAGAGTGGAATGATGCACCAGAATCAAGTACTATCCACACTGAGAATCAAGGCGCCACTAATGTCTTCCACAAAACATACAGAATCATAATCTTCATAAGACTTATTTTTCTTCTGACCTTTCTTCTTCTTGAGTGTAGGCAGTCCTTCTTGAAGTGTCCTTTTTCACCACAATCCCAATAAGTGACCTCATTTTTGCCTTTAGATTTTCCCCTCTTTTTTATTTCGATCAACCATGTTTACTATGGTCTCCCTTCGACTTTCTCCTGCCCCTTGCCTCGACACTGAGTGTGTTACCAAACGAATCTCCAATTTTCCTTTTGTGAATGCTCTCGCTCAAGACAACTTCTCGGACTTCATCAAACGTTAACTTCTTAGACCCACGCGAACTGCTAATTGCAAAAACAATAGTATCGCATGACTCGAGTAGAGAGGACATCAAAATCAGGGCTCTGATCTCATCATCAAAATTAATATAAACCAAGCTTAATTGACTGATAATCATATTAAATTCGTTAATATGATCTGCGGCAGATCCACTTTCAGACATTTCCAGATTGAACAAACAATGCATCAGATATACCTTATTAATAGCCGATGGTTTTTCATACATGTTAGATAGAGCCTTCAGCATTCCTGCAGTCGTTGTCTCCTTAACGATGTTGAAGGCAATGTTTCTCGCCAACGACAAACAAATCAACCCTAGCGCCTGCTGATCTTTCAGTTCCCAAACCTCCTATCTCATGGTTTCTGGCTTCATCCCTGAAAAGGGTTCGTGGAGGTTTCTCTGATACAGATAATCTTCCATTACATCTTCCAAAAATCAAAATCGTTTTCATTGAATTTCTCAATTTGAATCTTTGCACTGTCCATCTTTTTAGATTGTTGTGATAGGAACCAAGCTCTGATACCAGTTGTTACGGACGATCAATCACAATAATCAAAGAAATAAGTGCGAAAATAGGAAACACACACAGATTTACGTGGTTCATTAAAATATGGCTATGTCCACGGGCGGCTAGATTTTTATTCACTGTGAATTGTTTTCGATGACGGTACACTAGGAGAATACAACGTATTTATACGCTCAGGAGAATATAAAAGACCTGACATAATTTTGCAATCGTGAACCTGGTGTAAAGTCCAAAACTGATTATCAAGCTCCATATCTCAATAATTAGAATATAACAATCTAATTGCTCATCATTCAAGTCAACAAATAGTCTTTATTATAATTATGTTCGCATTATCCAAAATTGTGGTATATTATTTAAAGCCCCGGAAACCTTGGATTATTCTCCAAGTAATAATGGATACAATCCAATTCATGATAAGACTCAACTTTTCATACAAGAGGAGCATCACCAAACAAGTTAATAGATGGTTTTGAGGCTGCCAATAAACATCACAAGCAAGGACTAAAATATTGAACACTTTGAAGAAATGCCCAGATGGCGGAAATTGGGAGAGGAAGATTGTCTTCTAGGTGTGGCATGGGAATTGATTGGTCCGGTCATTAAGGGAAGAGGACAAATGATGGGCGGTCGATATAAAGGAACTTGAGGTTGAGGTGACGCTTGAAGCAATATTTTGTATTTAATAGTGAATGGGAGCCTGTTTCTACATGTATAATTGCCACAAGATACCAAAGGCATAAAATCCAACAATTCCGAGGTTTCATGGTATACTTCTCAATACCTTAAGTATTAAAATTTAAAAGTAATTATGCTTCTTCTTCCTTACTTGGGACCCTCGTCGCTTTAGCCTGGAACTAAAGTAACATGCATGTCTGGTCATTTTTCATTATTGCTACTGTGGCATAAATGACAAGGGAGTAAACTAAATAGAATCGACCCTTGACTTAGATAAGGCATCTTCCTGTTATTTTAAATATTAGTAAATGATATTAGTATTTATCAACAAATTAATTAAAAATTTAAGATAAGAATCACTACAAGGAAAAAAGGAATTGGCGACAGAAAAATAACGACGGAAAAGAAACCGTTGCAAATTACCGATGGTTTTTATTTGTCCGTTGAAAAAGTTGACAGGAAAATATAATTTAGCAACGTAACAATACCGTCGGCAATTAAGACAGGAATTGATGGTGAAATAATGATGTTTTGACTTTTTCGATGAAATGTTAACAATGGAAAATTTCGTCGGTAAATTTCCAACTTATACGTCGATGTCTGTTTGCGGTTAAACGTTATTAACTTAAAGAAAACGACGTCATTTGGTTTAACACCAAACAACGTCATTTTGGTAATGTTAAAACTTACGCGAAGATGCTCCTTCTTTCTTCTTCTCCTTTCTGCTTCATCTTCTTCTCTGGCCCCTCTCCTATCTGTGGTCTGTCGTCGACGTTGTCGTCAGTTGGTGCAACTTCGGAAGCTCGTCGTCTTCTCCCACCATTGTTGCATTTTCATAGAGGTATAAAGTTTCACCGTGGTTTGATTTGAGTTTTTTTTTAGTACATTTGAGTATTTTGTTTTGTATGTTTGAGTATTTTGTGTATGAATAAGAACATTTAAAGCTGAAATGTTAGTGTTAGAAGGTTCAATTTTCAAATTTGTTTGTGAAGTTGGGATGATTTGTTTTTGTATATTAGGTGTTCGATGAAATGTCTCTTACTTGAAATTTTTGTTAATGTGTGAAGATGAAGTTGATTTGTTAAGACGAATGAGTTAATGGGTGAGCCTACATGCATCTTTGGGGGTCACTAAGAATCATTGAAGAAGATCATTGTCAATTTTATAAGCTACATTAAGAAGCATTAAGATACTTATATATTAGAGACCCTAAGTACCCTAGTAAATATTGATTGAATATGAAATAAACGCATTAAGAAGCAATAAAGAGAACATTCATATATACTAGAGTTGGAATGTATCAATGTAAACTAAACACAAAGATAGCAAGTATAATTATATCAATAACATAATAAATAAATAGGAATGAATATGGAGTATATTTGTACGAGACAATTGATTATAGATCATATAACTAAGTTGAATCTTAGAGATAGTTTTATATACATGTTATGTTATTAGAATTCCTTTATGTTCTTAGCATAATTTTGAGAGTATTTAACTTGTATTTTGAGTATTTTTATATGCTTTGGTACTTAGTGTAGTTAGTCCCTGTAGTACCTAATTATTCATATAATTTACCCTTTGAAAGCCACCCCTTATGAGTGAAAATGACGTTAGAATCTACGTTTCCTCTAAGTTACAACTAGCTTTTCACTATGCATAATGAACTCTTCTTTTTCTTCCCATTCTATATTATAAAAACACTTCCAACCTTTGGGATAACTTCTTAATGTTATTTCCTTTATCTTCTTGACATCATGCCTATAATGTTATCAAGTTTTGCACTATTTATAAAAGTATAGATCTATTAACTTCAATTATGCTTTATGCAATATTTTTATTGATTTCCTAGAAAGTCATCACTCTTTTCACAAAATCCATATCCTTTTATAAACCAACCAATTTTTCAATATATATGTATAACATAATTGTATATATGTATCACTAGTTAACTAATAAATTAGTCTTATATAAACTATATAGACATTTTCCCATTTCCTTCTTCAATCAAAGTTCTTCATCCTCTTTACCACTAGTCTTTTATTTCAATTAGTTTGGTTTGATATTTCAAGTTCATTTCAATTTATTTTATACTTTTGATATATATTTTATTATAGAAATTAATTTTCTTATCTCCTTAGGCATCCATTTCAAACTAATTTTTATTTCCTCTGACATGATCAATCAAAAATATAGAAAAGAACTTGGTAAGTTTGAAATTTCTTATAATTCTTTGATTTTTGGGTAAATTACATGATTTTTAATATACATATTTATGTATTTAAAATAGAATTTTAGGAAATAGATTGTATATTTAACCCTTTTGTTATATATGTTTTGATCTTTGAAGTTTCGTTAATTTTGTCATTTTAGGTTGTTCGATCTATTTCTTAGTTTTGCTTCATTAACCATCGCATGACTTTGTTTAATTGGCATCACCAATTTCTTATCATCTTTTTTTTTATTTTGCTTCCTCACACTATATTAATCTTACGATGGTTCTTAATGAAGCTTCTAAAACTCCAGGAAAGTTAATCTTCTCTCATATTCTCTCTTACTCTTATTTAGAACTTGGCTCAATAAATTTTGACGTTGAGTTTATGGTTATTGATTTAAGTTTTATTAAGTGAAATTATTTGTATAATTTTCTTACATTGGGATACTAGTGAGTGGATGTTGATATAAGCATTGAAGAATCTGGTTATGTTTAGCTAAATTCACTATTTCCTTGTAACCAAACACATTTTTAGTCTATAAATTAAGATATATTTATTAGAAAGATGTTGCATTTTAGTGTATTAGATTCAATGCTAATATATCTATTCGAAAGCTTGCAACAAGAATGGTTCTAAAACTATCAATACTTCTAATAAGGATTGTGAAATAATATTCCTTTTGATTCAAATGCAGGCATAGAGCACTCATAATTTATATATCTCTATTATAATGTAGAAAGAATTTAATAAGTATTGAGGATCCTAGATAAAAATATTTTTAGACTTCATTTCGATTATGTTTATTAATTAAGTCTTCTTAGCATGTCTTAAGTATCTTCCCTCATTGAAGCAATGCCTACTCCTATTCTGATGTGTTTGCTTTACCTTTTTCTTTATGTTGTTTTCCTTAAAATCTCCTATTAATTACTCATCATATAGGTAGCGATATATCACTTATATAAATTAATTGGATACACTTCCAAAATACAGTTGATCTATTAACAATTTATAACTGGACATAAGTTTTCTTAAGAAATATGCATTGTCATCATCATTGGAACCAAAATATATAGTAGTTCTTTCTACATTATTATATAACTGACCATTGGAAAAGTTATATCTTTGTTATAAGCTTGCCTTATTGAAACATTGCTATTGTTTCTTTTATTATGAATCTCCATTGAACATGGATTTTTCATCATTTTATAGGTTCGACATATAGATATAATGTTGTCAACACCCTTACTAAAACGTTAAGTGAAAAACCATAAAATAAATGTACTCGGTAACTTTTATAAATGTTATTAATATCCTTTATTTGTTTGTACAAATGTAAATAATTATAATATTAAAATTCGTAGTTAGGAAATAAAGGTGAATATTCATTTGCTTACTCTTTTCTCCTTTATTTAAATGATTCTTACTCTTTTCTCCTTTATTTAAATGATTCAATGTTTGACCTTGTAGATCCTAATTGTCTAGGTCTTCTAATTAAAATTTTACCAATATTGGATGTACATACTTTATTTTCAGTGGCCTTTCTTTTTTTCATTGCATTTTACATTTATAATTCGTAATTAATAATTTGAAAATTTAAAAAATGTTTGAAATGAATGTAAATAAAATTAATATATAATTACCTTAACAATTTCAAGTAGCCTCAAAGGTTAATCTTTATTTTTGCATACTCTTTTATCATGAACAACTTCCTAACAATGTTGTCATCTCATAATTGTTGCCACCTTACTCAATATGTTTGAATTTCACGGTTCTTCACCATTATCCCTTCTTCTAGGCTTTTTAGGTCTTCTAGATATGAGCTAGTTTTTGGCACTAGTACATATTTAATATAGGTTAAATATCAAACTTTTACCATTAATTCTCTTCTAACATATATGATTACAAACATATATGTTCGATCTTCAGCTTAAAAATATTTTAGATCTCAACCCATAAACCTTAACGTATAACCCGTGATGGAGCTCCCGTGAGGCTTATCGGTAAAAATTACTAGGAGCCTAGGAGTAAGAACGAGAACTTGTTCTCTTGATTCACAAGTCTTATCTTAAATGTTTTTTTAATCTTTGGTGAACATGAATGATACTAACTATGGATTCACTGTTTTAAATTAACAGTTTTCCAAAAATGAGTATTGTTGATCAGTGGCGAAGCCAGGAATTTGTTTCAGGGGGGGGGGCAAAGTATATATATATAGTTTTTTTTAATCCAATTCACCATGGGCAACGACATTCTTTTAGGGTGGGCAACCTCTATATACATATATATTTTCTTTATAAAAAAAATTGGAGGGTGGGCATTTGCCCACCCTCCCTTCTATGTAGCTTCGCTACTGTTGTTGATAGATCTTGGATGTATAGACGATTAACACCTGATGGTTTCATTAATCCTGAATTTGTTGAGGGAGTTGAAGCTTTTATTCATTATGCATGCTCTCAACCTGCATTTATGGATGGGCCAAAGATCAGATGCCCATGTAAAAGGTGCAAACATAAATGTTTCCTTCCTATTGATGAAGTTAATGGACATTTGCTGAGAAAAGGGCTTGTCCCCAATTATTTTGAGTAGACACGACATGGGGAACCATTGATTTGTAGCACCTCAAGGGATAATCAAGCACAATCGTCTGTTAACTTAAATGAGTCTAAAGTGCGGATTGGATTTAGAACAAATTATGTGGATGGAATTGAAAATCTGTACATGCAAATGGTTTATGGTGCAGCCAGTTATACCTTTGAGGAAAATAGGGAAAATCTTAAAGAAGAACCTAACCTATATGCAAAACAGTTTTTTGACTTATTATAATCAGCTGATCAAGAATTATGGCAAAATTGTGAGACAATGACCCAATCGTCTTCAATTGCTTGAGTATTGAATATAAATTTCAAAGGGCATATTTTGAACCGTATTTTTGATCAAACTCTTGAATGGTATAATGAATCGTTGCCTCCTAATCATATAATGGTTGATAGTTTTTACAATATGAAGAAACTTATTAAGGGTTTTGGTTTGCCTGTTGAAAAGATTGATTATTGCAAATTGGGATGTATGTTGTATTGGGGAGATGATGTGGAATTACAAGAGTGCAAATTTTATGGTCGATCTAGGTTCAACCCTAGAAAGCGTTCTATGAAATAGAAATTGGTACCCTAGAAGCGGATGTATTATTTCCCATTAACTTTGAGACTTCAAAGACTATATGCTTCTGATGTTACTGCATCTCACATGAGATGGCATGATGAACACAAATAGGAAGATAGAATAATGAGTCATCCATTAGGTACACTGGCATGGAAACAATTCAATGACACCCATCTTGAGTTTGCAGCTGAAAGTCGAAATGCTAGGTTTGGATTGTCAATGGATGGATTCCAACCTTTTGGTTAATCCGACCAGCAATATTCATCATGGCCAATCATAATTACTCCTTATAATTTGCCTCCATGGATGTGTATGAAAGACGCATATATATTCTTGACAGTGATTGTACCAGGGCTTACAAATCTGAAGCATAAAATTGATGTATTCTTATAACCATTGATATCTGAATTACAACACCTTTGAGAATATGGTGTTCAGACATATGTTATATCTCTGAAACAGAATTTTGTGATGAGAGCAGCTTTGATGTGGACCATTAGTGATTTTTTGACATATTCCATGTTGTTTGGCAGGAACACAACTGGACAACTGGCTTGTCCTTAATGTGGCAATGATTCTAATGCGTTTTATTTTCCAAACGGGGGCAAAAATATGTTGGTTTGACAATCATAAGAAATTTCTTCCTCCAGATCATCCATTTAGATGCAATAAACAAAAGTTCATTAAGAATAGGCTGGTAAGAACACCTCCTTCCCCTCACAAAGATGGTGAAGAGATTTCACAGGAGGTTGACGAATTAGGCTTGTTGAAAGTTAAAAAATTTGAAGCTGATGAAGTAAATACAACCATTAGTAAAAACGAAGCATACGAAGCATCTTTTAAGATTTGTCATATTGGAAAACTAATTTGATCCGTCATAATCTAGAAGTGATGCATATTGAAGAAAATAACTTTGACAATTTGTTCAACACCATAATGAACATTGAAGGGAGGACAAAAGAAAATGCAAAATCACGAGATGATTTGTACCTTTTTTGTATAAGGAAAGAGTTACATAAAGATGTTTACACCGGTAAATATCCAAAAGCATGTTACACTTTAGACAAATACCAAAAGGAAATATTGTATGAATGGTTGAAAAGTCTAAAGTTTCCCGATAGTTATGTTTCAAACTTGGCAAGGTGTGTGGACATGAGGAAGCATAAATTATTTGGGATGAAAAGTCATGATTATCATGTGTTTATGCAAAAGCTAATTCTAATTGTATTTCTGGAGTTACTACCGAATAAGGTTTGGGAAGTAATAACATAATTAAGTTTGTTTCTCAAAAGTTTAACATCATCTGAAATCAAGTTGGCTGAAATGGAAAAACTAGAAAAGAAAATTCCAGTAATTTTGTGCAAGTTAGAAGGGATTTTTCCTTCAAGCTTCTTTGACTATATGGAGCAGCATTTAACACACGTGGCAAAACTAGCCGGTCCAGTTCAATATCGATGGATATATCCGTTTGAGAGGTAATTCAAATTCAACTTATTGTAATTGAAGTAATAACATGTTTTAACTAGTAAATTGTAATAACCATAGTCTCTAATATAGGTATTGGCATCACTTGAAGAAAAATGTCACAAACAAAGCTAGAGTTGAAGGTTCGATATGTAATGCTTATTTAGTAGAGGAAGCTAGTACATTTTGTTCACATTATTTTGAGTTGCATGTTCACACAAGAGAAAGAAAAGTTCCTCGTAATGACGATGGAGAAGGAACGAGTGATGCTGATGGTAACTTATCCATTTTCACATATCCTGGATGAACATATGGACGTGCAACAAGAAGAATGTTAACAAATGAAAAAATTGAGGTTGCGCATGGTTACATTTTATTGAACTATCAAGAGGTTCAACCTTTCGTGCAGTAAGTTAAAAACGATTATTTCGGTTTTCAAATTTTATATTGTTCATAACTGAAATACATAATGATTTATTTAGATTATACGAGACATTATTACGCGAGATAATGCTGGACAGCACATAGGATGATATAAATAAAGAAGTTGGAAGACACTTTCCTCGATGGTTCGAGAGATATGTAAGTTTTCACTTGCAAATATTCTTATAATTGAATTATAAGATTTAAGTGTTGAAATGACATTATACTCTTTGATATGATAATTTCTTTTATGTATGCCTTAGAAAATGCAATAGAGAACAAGTTCATTTGTAATCTTGTAAAGGGACTTATGTAAACTGTTAAATCATATCTGGTATATTTCGTTAATGGATACAAATATCATACAAAATATCATAGTCATAGCATGGAAACGATAAATAGTGGATTTTCCATACAGGGAGAATTGATGGACTACTATAGTAAAATTGTCGGACCCCGACTCCGGAGCCCGACGGTCCCGGGAGGTGAGCCCTGCTGAAGCCCATTCCCGAGACCTCCTGAGCCTTGCTGACACCCTGCATATGAACCCTGCTGTCAAATCTTAAACCAAA
>JANZLX010000007.1:12714918-12726941 GCA_025531955.1 Erythroxylum orinocense | reverse complement strand
TCCATATAAGTTCACTCAAATATCAAAGTCCTCAAAATTAAACAATTCATTTCTCATAAATTTTTCTTAATTTCATCTAATTTCCTTAAATTCATAATTTGTCTCACCCATTTCTTTTTCATTTAATTTCATTTTAATATTTCTAATTTTCATCAAAAGTTCGGGGTCCAACAATTAAAATGTGCTTTAATTCCCTTCAGAATATATTGCACCCACACATTGACTTAAAATTTGAATTGCAAACCTTTGTAATTCTAGAATACCATTTTCACATTGGTCTCAAGAAGCAACCATAAGACAAAAAAATTAGTATTATAAATAAAGTAAAGTAATTATTAATTTTCAAAAAATAACAAAAGTGAAAAATATATACTTGAATTAAGTTTGTCTGTTTAATGAATAGCAATTGACATCCTAAAATCATAGGCAATAACTCTTATAATAGTTAATAGAATTCTCCTATTAACTTCGGCTTTCTTTGTAAAACTTGATCTAAAATAGATACTAGGACTCAAAAATGTCCCAGCTATAAACAATATAGAATAAAGTTTTTATCATCTCTCATTAATGGCTGCAAGATAAGTTATGTATAAAGAAGACATATTTTCATATTGGCCTTAATTGTTTCCTTAGCCTTCTCTATGATATCATACAAATGACACATTATTGCCTTCGCATCATTATCAACCAGATGAAGTACCCTCACTAAAGGCTCACAAACTTGGATGACAATTTGACATTGGGACCAAAATTTATTATTTTCAAGTATAATTCTAGAAACCTCCAATCTAGCATTAGACCTAGCATACTAAGATGCGACACATTTATTACTTGTAAATATTTGTCTCAACTCTTTCTTCATCATAATAAAATATTAAAGTGATAAGAAATTTGTTGCAAATCTTGTAATAGGAGGATGAAACAAAATTTTTACCATTGGTGAAATCCTTTCTTATTAAATTTAAGACTCATGCACGATTGTAAATGAACTTGATCACTTTTTTTGCTTTTTGCATAGTCTCATTAATAATAGGAAAATACAAAACATCCCTTATATTTTTAAAATCAAGTAAATATAATGTGTTACATAAGGAGTCCAACAGAAAGAATTATACTTGTTTTGAAATCGTCCTCCATCTACTTTGTAACCGGAAGCATTATCAATAATAAATTGAACAATATTTTCTAGCATAGCTTCATTCACAACTTAATCAAATATTTCAAATAAATTATCAACATTTCTAATAAGGTTATATGCATCAATAAACTTTTAAAAAAATTGTGTCATTTGTAGAATAAATCAAAAAATTAATAATATGCTCATGTCTTCTATTTTTCCAACCGTCATGCATAATTGAACACCCAAAAGTAGCCCAAGTTATTCTTCTTTCATCCAAATAATTTTTAATTTTATAAACAAAGCTACCCATAATTTTACCTTTATAGTCATTAATTGATGGAGCTTTGCATCCTAGATTGTAAGAGACAATAACATCTATTATAGACTGATAATAATAAGACTAGAAAGCATGGAATGCTATACCTGAATCATATTACCATCTAGTTATTTTCATATCTACATTATGAGCCACTTCTTTAGATTGTAAGGCACTACGGATTGAAGGTTGAGCTTCTGGAATTGTTCGTGGTGGAATGTCTTCTTCTTTTCCTAACATTAGGTGCGACATTCCCTTCTTATTGGGTAGGAATACTACCAGCTTCAATATTCTCTTTATCATCCAGAACACCATCAAAAAAACTTCCACTACCAATTTCGTAATTCAATTTTTTTCTTCTATTTTTCTTATACTGATACTCTTCAAGCAAAGTCTAAATTTTTTACAAGGTTTCACATTATCTTTGACCCTTGCTAAATGCTTCTTTAATATGATGATTCTTCCACCTTTAAAATGCTTGTTACAAAACAAGCAAATGGTATGACTCTTTATTATGGAAACTAATCTAACATGAGCTCAAGCTGGATCATAGAATCTTCCTAAAGTGGTTGAATTGTCAAGAGTACTTGAACTTTCTTCAATTTATTTATAAAAATAAATAAAGACATGTGTCAAAATAAAATTAATAAATTCACGTACTATTTTCTATTATATATTTAACTACCTATAAGATAAGATGAAATGTGTATTTGCTACTCATATGATAAGATTAATAGTTGTAATTTTATTTTCTGACAATAGTAAACAATGTATAAAACCAAACATTTAATTTTCTTAACTTACTTACATATATTAAGTGATTTAATTATATAGTATATATTATATCTTATATTTAAATGATTAATCACATGTTAAATACTTTTTAATACAAACAATAATTCGTAAATTGCATGTTTCATATAAATTAATTAACAAATTAACAACTTAATGCGTTAATTTTGAAATTAACAATGCTAAATTATATTGAAATTGAACCAACTCATACAAACAATTCTAACTTTTAAACTCAAAATTTTCAATGTATTAATTTTCTTCATAAATTTACAATGCCTAAATTACATTGAAATTGAATCAACTCTCACAAACAACCCCAACTTTCAAACTCAAATTTTCCAATGCATTTATTTTCTTCATAAATTCACAATGCCTCAATGTATTCACAATGTCTAAATTATATTGAAATTAAACGAATTCACACAAATAATTTTAACTTTTAATCCCAAATTTTCCAATGCATTTACAATACCCAAAATTTCATTGAAATTGAACCAACTCACATAAATAATTCTAACTTTCAAACTCAAATTTTTAGTGCATATTTTATAAATCATTCACAAAATGCATATGACAATCAAAACATAATGCAATTGCAATTTATAGCAGAAACAAGCAATTCAAAACATACCAAAAAATCAAAAATTGTAATTCAAGTCAGGTTAGGTCGGTTCAGTTCAATTGGGACTTACTAAGTCAAACTTTGAAATATTCTTCAATTTTAAACATAATGAGATTATTTTAAAATTTTAAAATATTATCTAAATTGATATTTAATATTAAGGATTACTGATAATATAGTCTGTTAATACCAAAACTGACACAACTATGCAACCATTCACAACTTTGGTTATTATATTTTTAAAAAAATTGAGCTAAACACATTTTTAATTTTTAGTCATAACCATAATAAGAAACTAATTTTCTATTATATAAAAAATTTATATTATTATTCCATAATTTTTAAAAATATTTGAAATGGTATCCATATTAACGATCGATAAATATAAAATCCAATAGATTGTTTAACAAAAGTGGTGATTGATATGAAAAAGAAAAGGCCAATCCGAGAGAATTTAATTTTAAAATTAGGAGGCCAGATATGTACTTCAAATTCGACAAATTAAGGACACGACTCCATTCCCCACTATACTATTTGATCAGAAGATGGAATCATCCCTCTACTCCCCTATTACGTCTTACAGTACACTCATAAACTTCAATCTGCTGTTTCATGTTAGCAAAACCCACTTCATAACTTGCATATTACCCCAGCAAACCCGTTCACTTGTGACTGAGTCCCATCAGTCAATATAAAACCTCATAACCTTCAGTTCTTATTAAATTATTTCAGGCATTAACTATATCAAATACCGAATAGTGGCATTTAGAAGCGGTAAGTTATCGCATGATCTGATTGCCTCCAGGCTGACAATGGAAAATAAGTACATACTTTATTGTCTTCCTAATATTTATCCAGGCAAAAGAACAAATAAGAACTGTAGTTAATTGTAAGTACAAACTTAAATGGTCCAAGTTGGAAAATTTTGTGTCGTAAATGTAAATTCTGACATCCAAAGAATACCAGAACACTGTAAGGCATCAACAATCGAATCACTAGCCTTCCTAGCTCTAAAATTAATATAGCCTGAAAATATTGCTCAGCCTAATAACATTTAGAGCATATACCCAAGGATAAATTGAGGCCTGTCCCACACAATTCCTAACTTACCTATCCGTTACCCCATGGATCACAAAAGATGAGCATGTAGATCAACCTGCCAACCATCATGCACAGCGAGGTTCAACATCCAATCTCAAAATGCAAACTGCAAATCCCAAAAGGCTGAACAGATGAAAGATAGCATCTCGCATTTTGCCAACCATACCTGCAAAAAGAAACAAATAATGCATCATATCCAGTAACACGACAAAGGACATTATGGCAGAATCGGAGATGAGAAATCAGCCACTATATATGTTCATTTGAAGTGGAGGAAGAAGCAAATGCATCGCACCAGATATCCACCTCTTCAACACTCCGGGTAGCAATGGTATGGGTGGAAAGTATATTGAACATTCGAGCATGGGCTTAATTCATCCCTCGATCCATAGAAAATGGCAGAAAAAGAAACAGAAAAAGAAAAGAAATTAAAAGGGGGGAAGACATCGGAACGTTCGAACAAATTAAGAATCTTAGAGCCAACTCCACAGGCTAAAATACATTCAGAAATGAGGATACTGGAAATTAAGACAACTGTATAATCACAATCAGGGAGAACATAACCTCTTCTGGCATCTTAATCATGTTAATTTCATTTTATGAACGTAGTACAGCGCTAGAAAAATCAGTAAGGACACAGGAAAATATATGGACCCGAGACTAGCAACATCCTTAATGTGGAAGATAAATAGACGCCTAATTACTACTCACTACAGGTTAGGATCGTTAACAAAATCTCCTAATCCTTCCTGACTTTATAATCAAGCTTAGTCCATTCCTGGAATATAATTAATGAATATTCAATGTTTGGATGAATATAATCTACAAAAGCAAGTAGGAGTCTCAAGTCAAACAATCAACAGCGTATACAAGGACAAATAATTATATGGAAAATTTGCAACATAAATCTCATGGGAGAGGATTAATTAATCCTCAAAGGTGAGACAACTTGAGTTCAAATAATAATATTCTGGTTTGAGAAAGAGATGAGTTCTCACACTTATAAAACAGAATATCTGCCTGGTTGAACCCCACCAGGAAGAGATAGCGCCTGGTTAGTGATGTCTTCCAAAACACGCTTTAGTTCGGCTTTAGCTCTCTTCACTGACACTTCAGTGGGACCCTCAATGAACAAGTATAGCTTGCGGTCTCCAGGCCCTGCTATCCGACCAGGAGGGAAATACTGACCCCTGGTGGTAATGGCAGCACCAGTCCATTCTGAAATAGGACCCAATGTTTCTTTGTGCGTAACCTTCCATCTTGCATTTTGAGGAAAATCATTAATCTCCAGTTCTGCTTCATAATGTTCAGGCATTGCATCAGCTTGAATTTTTGCCAGATTATGCTGCAAGTTAATGGCAGCAGCCAGCGCTGCTGCTCTAGCAGCCCCATCACTTGGGCCAACAGGCAACCCAGTCCCAGGCAAAATTGTTGCAGCACCTGGGGCAGTGAGGCCGACAACACCTGGCAAAGGAACAGGCACTCCACCATTAGGAAGCAATTGAGAAACAGAGATGGGAGGCGCAGATGTATTTCCTTTAGAGGCAGCAGCAATTGCAGCTAGTTGCTGAGCAAGGGCAGCCTGCTGTGAAAAGTCGCCACCTGCCTTTCTGACCCCTTCATCTTCATCATCCGAATCTGATTTGTCTTCCTCAAAGCCATATTCTTTTGCCTGCGCTTTTTTAGCTGCAATCCTCTTTTCATCCTCCTCTTCATTGAATTTGAAGCCACTTCCACCATAACCAGTTCCATGGGCTTGTTCAAGCCCCTGAGTGACTTTTGCCATAAAACTATCAGCAATAGCCTTCAAGTCTTCTGGAACGGCTTGCTCAGAAAGCTCCAATGCTTTTACAAGATCTGGTGCATATCTGGAATCCTCCTCAGATATAAATGTTATAGCACAGCCCTTGCGGCCAGCGCGGCCTGTCCGACCAACTCGGTGGACATAATCTTCATAGTGGTTTGGAGCATCAAAGTTGATCACTAGTTCAAGCTCCTTAACATCTAAACCTCTGGCTGCAACACTGGTTGCAATCAGTAAATTGCAGATATTGCTTTTAAAATCTGCAATAGTGGATTCCCGGTCTGTCTGATCCTTTGCCCCGTGAAGTGACAAGCAAGGATAACCATGCTTGAGCAAATCTCTAAACAAAGCATCACATTTTTCCTGTGTGTGTACAAATATCAAAATCTTTCCCTTCTCATACCACTCACCAAGTATTTCCAACAGTCTTAAGAACCTATCACTTTCTGGCCTCACCTCAACCAATTGAGTTATATCCTTGTTCACCACGCTCCGACCACCAACCTGTATTTCTACTGGTTTGTTCAACACTTTCCGAGCTAATGTTTCCACCTGTCGAGGAAATGTGGCAGAAAATAGTACAGTTTGCCGATCTGGGCGAATATTTTGAACAATTCTAGTGATTTGAGGTTCAAAACCCATGTCAAACATGCGATCAGCTTCATCCATAACCAGATAGGTAACTCTGCGCAGATTTGAAATTTTCCCACCACTTGTGCAAAGTATGTCAATCATCCTTCCTGGTGTACAGACAACAATTTCAGTCCCTCGCTTTAGCTCACTAATCTGTTGAGCAACACCAGAACCTCCATATACAGGCACACACCTAATGCCAAGAGCCTTGGTAAACTTCTTTATATCACTGTGGATTTGTTGAACAAGCTCCCTCGTAGGTGCCATTATGAGCCCAATAGGCCCATCTCCAGCTTCCACAGGTGGCTGGTCTTTAATATGCCTCAACATTGGCATCACAAATGCCAGGGTCTTGCCAGAGCCAGTTTTCGCAACACCTATACAGTCTCGGCCACTCATAATTATGGGTAGTGCCTGAGCTTGAATTGGCATTGGTTTTTCATAGTTAAGTTTCTTTATCGTCTCCAGAATTTTACTTGTGAGCCCAGTTTGATGCCATGTTTTAATGGGTTTTGGGACATCCTTCCCATGTATCTTCAATTCTAGCTGTTTTCTGTAAGCAGCAACCTCTTCAACAGTCATCCTCGAGATCTCCTTCACTTCAATATAGAAATTTTTCCGAAAAGGTTTGTAATCAATCTTTGAGTGATCAACTATAGAAAGCTTCTCAGCTTTTGTCTTCTTCACCCTTTTCATGAACTCGTCATCATCTTCATCTTCATATGCCAAAGAATTTTCTTCATTCTCATTATCTCCATAGTCTGAATCAGAATCTTCCCCAGGAATGATCCTACCAAGAGACTTGTTAGAATTTTTCTTTGACTGAGCTACATTTGTTTGTTCTTCCTTTTTGACCTTCCTAGACTCCATTTTAGTTTCACCAATACTTTGAGTAATGACAGTACTGTTCAGTTTCACAACTTCAGGCAAAACCATAGAATTCATGAAAGCATCTAATGGATCAATTTCCTCATCTCCAGCAACACCAACATTCACATCCTGTGAAGTAGCTGCCCCATTCTCAGAGTCCATCAGCATTGTGTCTCCAGTATCTTTATCAGGTTTAGCATTCTCATCCAAGTCCATGTCTGTCTCTGATTTTCCCACAGGAGACACCTCTTCATCATCGGATTCTCCCTCTAGCGTCCATGCTTTACCAGTTTTAGGTTCATCAACGTTTGTTGCTTCTCCATGTTTTTCTCTCTCAGATTCTTCCTTCTTTCTCCTCAACTCTTGCCATTCCTGAACTCTTCTCCTCCTCTTTTCCATTTCCTCATCCAACCGCTTCTGTTCATCTTCTAGTTCCTCTTCTCGGGTTTTCTTCTCTGTTTCAGTAGAGTCATCCTCAGCACTTTTTCTTCTAGGACTCTGCTCGCCATCGTCCCTGTGCCTATTTGCCTTGCTAAGGCTTTGTTCACGTGTCCTATCTTTATAATCATCTCCATCTCTCCTCCTTCGCTTTCTATCATGCTCCCTTGAATCATCATCACTGTCATCAATACTGTGTTCCCGTCGTTTCACTCTCTCCCGTGCCTTCCTTTCTCTTTCTCGTTCCTTCTCCCTTTCTCTATCCCTCTTTTCCCTCTCCCTGTCTCTCTCCCTCTCCCGTTCTTCTCTATCACGCTCTCTTCTCTCCCTTTCTCTCTCTCTTTCCCTCTCACGTTCTTCCCGATCACGTTCCCTTTTCTCTCTTTCCCTTTCCCTTTCCCTTTCTCTATCTTTCTCCTTTGCCCTCTCCCTCCTCTCATCTCTTTCTTTCTCCCTTTCCTTCTCCTTGTCTCTATCTTTATCTCTATCTTCTCTATACCTATCTCTCTTCCTATCTCTTGCTCTTTCCCTGTCATCATCCCAACTCCTGGTCCTATCCTTGTCCCTATCCCTATGCTTCTCTTTATCCTTTTCATGTTTATCATCAGAATCAACACTCTTCTCCCTCTCACTATGACGGCTTTTCCTATCCCTCTTGTCTCGGTCACGATGCCTCTCTTCATTCTTCTCCTTATCTGTATCTCGACTCCTCTTTGAATCCTCTTCCTTCCTAGATTTATATTTCACATCCTCCATTGCTTCTTAATCCAATTTATTGCAACAAAGAATCAGACAATACACTACTGTTAATTGAATCCCAACCCCACTGCCTTACGATGAGAGGCAACTCTAACTACTCTCAATCGATGGTATAATTCAATCTAACCTGATTCATAGACAACAAAAAAAGAAAAAAAGAATGGAGAGTGAGTGAATCATTAATAAATCCGAATAAAATGAAGTGAACCTTGCAAATCGCAACTCAAAGCGACAAAGAATTCTTGAGATGTTAAACTCTGAAGAAAAAGAATTAACGAGGAGTTAAATCAACAATAGATGCCCTTAACTAGAGCTCTAAGTCACACACGTTGGTGGCTTTAGGTGTGTTTATACATGCATCTGTGTCCCGCTTTGCACAAGAGTAAATAAGGAAAATATCAAAACGGAAGTTTTCAACCTTTGATTATGAGAATCGAAGAGTGGCATCGTCGTCGCAAGCAAAGGCGGAGAGAACAGCGTCGAGGTCCGTTCTGCAAATTACAAGAATACAATCACGATCTGTTGCTCCAGGAAGGAAAATCAACAAGAAGTTTTGAGGAGGAAGAAGCAATTGATAAACAAGAAAAACCCTAATCAGCTAAAACTTTAGGGGAAGAGGTTCGGGTTTTCGCTCTTCTCGAGAATAAGGTGTCTGGAGAGGAAGCCGCTATCGACAATGAAGGGTACTTATGTTTCTTTTAAGTACGCCCGTCTAAAATTAAATCCGATTGGTCCTCCTAAGCAGAATTAAACCGGAATTGATAATTAAAATATTTGAATATGTATTTTCAATGAATATTAGTGATTTAAAATCTGAAATTTAAATTTAAAATGTTTTTAAATATAAAGCCTGCAAATCTAATTTAATATATTAAATATTTTTTTTGAACATTAATATATTAAATATTAAAACATTAGTTGTAAGCAACCTATATTAAAGCATTAGTTGTAAGCAACCTTTATTTTGCAACCTAATAATAGCTGGATTCAACCTATATAGCTTTAAAAAGAAACTTCATCAAGTTGGTCTTGTTTCATGATAAACCAACTCCTCCTTGTTCTTTTGAATAACTAACCCTGCAGACTAAAAACAAGAGCTACAGACTTGTATTTTGTTAAGAACATAATGGGAACTAGAAAAAGTACGTGCCCAAAAATGTTCTATACTCAACAGCATAGCAAAAATGATTTGCATTCTTCTCGCATAATTAAATTATCCAGTCCTGGATTCTTCTGGCTATTTTAGCTACGAGGATCCAATATTCAAGGATTCTAAGATTGCATTTCGAATCCTCTATTTTAGTTACTCTGTTCTAACTATATTTTATTAAATCTTACCCATATATTTATATAAGGTTTATATAAATATGTTAATGAGATTTAATAGAATATGATAGGAACACCATAATTAGAACTGAAGATTTGATCTCCTAAGATTGGAACAATTAGAGTTACTTCCTAGTATTTAACCAAAAACAATCTTACCAAAATTTTGGTATTCTTTTAAAAAACAAATCGGTTTAACAATAAAAACTTCAAACTGATTAGTTGTTAGATTTAGTTTTCAATTTTTTATTAAAATTATTTTTTATTAATTAATCAGTCACTTTTTATCAGGGTTATAAATACCATTCTGTACCGGCCAGTACCGTAAACGGAACGGTATCCGTTATTACAGTACCGATCGTTAATACCAGGCTATCATAAAATCCAAAAAACATAAGGATTTATTTGCAAATTTTAAATTTTTAACCTAAATCTACTCGACACCCCTCCCCCCACCCAGACGCCTGCCTCTACCTCTCGAACCTTCTCACCTTCTTCTCCTTCTCCTTCGATCCTTCGTTGCCTTCTTCTCCTTATTCGTTTGTCTCCATCGTCTCCTTCCTTTCTCCATTGTCCCCTCATCTTTGTCTATATCTCTTGAGTCCAATCTGCACCGTCTCTGTCTACTGTCCACCGTCTTTTGCTTTCACCATCTCTCACTTCTTCACCACTGCCGCATTCTCTCTTTCTCTTTGTCATCTTCATCTCCGACTAGTGACTGGTCCGGCGGTACTGGTGCATCCCTCATCCTCCCCGATCCATGCCAACATCAAAGGACAGAGATTGACCCTCAGCCGAGTCTTCGCGTCCCTTGAAGACGCCACCGTTGTTGGCACTAAACGTCTGAAGGAGGAGAGATTGTCGCAGTGTTGTAGTCGTTGTAGATATGCTCAACCTGAAACTCTGAGGTATAACCCGTCAGTGAAGGCCCGACTCGAAGACCTGAAGCTTGTAAAATTTGTTTGGGTGTGTGTTTTTTAGTTATCCAATTTTTTCCTACTTAAATCTTAATTGGATTATTTATTGTGTTGGATAATTGGATTGGATGTTAGATTTGCGAAATATTTGGAAGTTGAACATTTTCTGAGATTTATGTTTTGTGTGTATCTGGTCTAGTTCTAGTATTGTGGTTGGAATTTGGATATTGTATAGAATTGGAGTTGAAATGTTGAATGATATTGGTTTTGGTATTGTGGTTCTGTTCTGGTATTGTTGTGGTTGCTTTTCTGATTTGCGTGGGTTGGAATTTGGAAATGAAAATGTTGAATGATAAGTTGATTACAGTATTGTCATTTGGAAATGGAAATGGAGGCATGGAGTTGAACTCACATTGAATGATGTATTGATTATATACATTGGTTTAAGTTTATATTTGTGGTAAGTTTTTGGATGAAGCACGACCTTGCATTATGCACGGCTTTGTCAATGTTGATTATCAAGATTAAAAGTTGAAACTTGAAACAACCTAAATGTAAAATTTAAACCGATAATATTAAATTTGTAAAATTGTAAAAACTTATATCATTAATTGACACATTCTTAATATTTGTCAAATGGTAATTTATTTTTAATATTTGGGTATTGAGTTTAGGTAAACAATTACTTGAGTATAAAATTATGCAATTGGAAATTAATAATAATTCGATTGTTGTTTGACATACACACTTTCCTTAACTTGCTATTTGTAGTTGTTTATTACCTTTGGTCCGAGCGAAACCTCAGAACCTTCTAAGATAAAGCCTTGGATGTGGGGAACTTTAATGCTAAAGTGATCTTCCAAATAATGGAACAGCTCTGCTCAAACTCAGAGAGTAGGTAAATGGTGTTTTTCTGGTTTTATTTTCTTTAATTGTTTCAAGTCTAGGGTGGCGTGTGTTGGATACCGTTTCCGAAATCCAACTACTTATACAGAATCCCTCATACGTACACATGATTCCTTAAAACGAAGGAAACATCATCGAAAGTAGAAATCGAAAGAACGAATTTTCTTATAGAATTCTCAGAGGACCGAAACAGAAATGAAAGCAAAACGAAACTAACGTTTCGAAACAATGAAACAAATGCTGACATTCGAGAGTACAAATCTAGAAAACAAAACGTTGCGTTGCAAACCTTAAACTCAAACTATCCGAAATTTGGTCTGATTTTTTCTTCTCTTTTTCTCATCTTATTCAATCTCATTCAAATCATAACCACTCATTCAAAACATAACCAATCCATACATTTCTATTCTTTTTCA
>JANZLX010000007.1:12687302-12697975 GCA_025531955.1 Erythroxylum orinocense | reverse complement strand
GCTTTGTTACAGAAATAGTAGCTCTAATTTGTTCGCACAATATTTCTCAAGTATTGCTAAGCTTTTTAATCTCGCTCTGACAAAAAGTGTATCTCTCTTTGACACGACTTGTATTTATAACCTTCGTCTTCAACTGCTTCTTGATATTTCAAGAATTGGTTATTCAGTTGAGTTCTGTAACCAACTCAAGCTGATGTGTCTTCTTGATTCTTCCGTCTGCTTTCCGCTTTTGCGTCTAGCATCTGCTTTTATTTGCGTCTGCTTTTGCTTAGCTTCCTTCTGCTTTTATTTGCGTCTGCTTTTGCTTAGTTTCCGTCTGCTTTTATTTGCGTCTGCTTTTTCTTAGCTTCCATCTACTTTTGTTTCCATATGCTTTTTGAATAACTTCCTTCCGTTTGCTTTTTCTTTATTTTGCTTTATTATTTGTTTTTTATCAAAATCATTAATCGTAAAGTCATTTTGACATAACATCTTCCATATGTACATCATAAAAAACCTAATACAGTAGTATTGCATGAAAGAGGAAAATATTCAAAGTCTAACTAATGTGTCTAAAAATCCCAGTTGACTGATCTTTGAGCCATACCATAATCCAAAGGGCCCTTTTAGTCCTGTCTAAAGCACTAGGTCTCCTGTCTCTTACTTGAAAAGTCACATTGCAATTTTTAATGAGTTTTGTGAACCATCATTGATGATTTCACTGGATCACATACACACATC
Organism: Erythroxylum orinocense; assembly: GCA_025531955.1. NCBI lineage: Eukaryota > Viridiplantae > Streptophyta > Magnoliopsida > Malpighiales > Erythroxylaceae > Erythroxylum > Erythroxylum orinocense. The sequence goes on along the minus strand of JANZLX010000007.1, from coordinate 12,697,255 downwards.
ATATATCTCACTATTAGTCATTCTAAGCATACATTTATTATTTAGATACTCACATAACAGGACATATGTTATAGTCATTCAATACAGCTTTGCAAAACATTCATGAATTTCAATCTTATATGAATGCTATATGCTTGAGACTCACATTCGTTCTTATTGTTGTGACCGAGTGCCTATCACAAACTTATACAAATACTGGCCTACAGGGCTCAATCATAATAGAATTATAGACATGCAAAATCAGAAATCATGGAGCAAGGCTCTACATGGAAGCACTTCATGCTGGCAACTTAAGTCACAACGCCTTTAGCTGAACATATATTTTATGAAATGCATCAAATACATATATGTCATATATCACAATCACATATGATGCTCAATCAAAGCTCATAATCATCGAACCTAAGTCCGGCATTAAACTTTCGTTGAGAATCAAATGTCATTCAAAAATTCATGTCAAATCAAAGCACTTCCAATACATGCCCAACTATTAAACTCCTCGGACTTTAAGTCTGAAATTTAGAGACAATTCACAAACAATTTAATAATATGGAAGTTTAACAAATCAAATCAATTCAAAACAAATCAATCCTAGGAAATCATCTAGGTTGACTCACAGTATGCTCCAATATGCTATTGCCTGGACGGACCGACAATGTTTGGAGGTTGACATTCCAGTTGCTCCTCTATATCAAACAACATACACATATATCACAATTTGTACAATCATAAGAGTTTAATAATGCACGTGAATGAAATGAAATATGTACAATGCATGTTCATGACAATCCCGAGTATCTTACCATCAATTCCCATCACAAAATCATTCTGATATCCAAAACTCATCTAATTATAATTTATACTTAGGTTTATGCCTCACTAAAATTATTAAAATCTCTATTCTTTTCTTATTAAATCACTTCAGATCTTTCCAAGGCACCCTATTCGGGTCTACTGTTCACATTCAATTAGAAGGTGAAAAATGAGGTAATTTGGTCATACTCTCTTCTAGAATAGTGTTCCTCTATGTCTTATGATTACATTGACACCAAAATCACTCAATTTGGTTCAGTAATTTGGAAGATATACCTTAAATATTTTCGGACTGTTCTTATTCAAAAACAGTTTACTAAGTGCAACTTTCATCCAGAAAGTGAACATCTTAGAGACTGAATCATAATTTGACTTCCTCAGACAATTTGTAGGCCTATATCTCTAATTTACTCCAAATTAAAAATAATCTCATTTGGAATCCTACAGATTAAGATATCATCAAAATACAGGAACATGTTCAGTAAAATATCCAATTCATGCTCTTCCAACTGATACCCTTACCTTGATTAGATTAATATTTTTTGAGTCAAAACCAAAAGTTATAATTTCTATGGAGAGATAAAGAAATGTGTTATAAATCTAATGCTTCAAAAATCAAGTCATGAGGAGTTCGAACGAAAAAGTTATGGCTGAAAGAATCAAACAAGGTTCTGTCCATGTAAGACAAAGCAGATAGCAGACAAAGCAGAAAGCCAACGATAGCAAGAAGCAGACGAAGTGAAAAGCAGTCGATAGCAAGAAGCAGATGAAACAAAAAGTAGATGAAGCAAAAAGCAGACAAAGCAAAAAGCAGACGATAGCAAGAAGCAGGTGGAGCAAAAAGCTGACGATAGTAAAAAGCAGACAAAGCAAAAAGCAGACGATAGCAAAAAGCAGACGAAGCAAAAAGCAAACGATAACAAGAAGTAAATGAAGCAGAAAGCAGACGAAGTAGAAAGAAGATAATAGCAAGAAGCAGACGAATCATAGTCAACTTAAGACGAAACAAAGTCAACTTAGGACGATGCAACTCTTAAGAGGAAGCGGAATCAACTTAAGACGATGCAAAATCAACTTAAGACGATGCAACTCTTAAGACGATATGACATCATCATAGACGATACGTCTCTATAGATGATATGACGTTATCACAAACGATGTAATGTCATCACAGATGATACAGATGGTCAACTTAAAACAAAGTAAAAGTTAACCTAAGACAATACAGATGTTCAACTTAAGATGAAGCAGAAGTCAACCTAAGACGATACAGATGGTCAACTTAAGTCGAAACAAAAGTTAACCTAAGACGATACAGATGGTCAACTTAAGACGAAGCAGAAGTTAACCTAAGACGATACTATTTATACTCCTCAACTCAAAAACCTTTTTCTTAAACATCTCTAAGTTTTCATCAACTCACGTATAAACACTTATATATTCATACATGCACAGTGAAGAAACAGAGCATATCACCTTTCCATATCTAATTCTCTACACTAATCCTATAAATCATTTCATTGTTACTTCAACTCCAAGAACCATTTCTACAACCTCTGATCACTAACAATCCATCAAAAACCAAATAACACCATATCCACAATTTTCATCCCCTTAACAGAGTGTTCAAGAATATAAATGTACGTAAATGCTATGATCATGCACTGGCAATAAATTCATCAACTTTATTTCAAAAATCCACAACTCTAACAATTTTATTCACTACTTACTTATTGAAAACTCCAAAAGCTTCAACTATCTTCAAACTCTAACTCTATACAAAATACGTAATCCACTGTGAACATTAACTATCTTTTGGTTTTTCTTAAAGGAGAAGAAACAATTTACAAGGTGGGATTGGCTTAGGAAAGGGAAAAACACAGAAATCTCTTAGAAGGTGTTTGATGAAAAACTTTGTATATTGAGAGGAAATTCAAAGAAGGTGATTATGAAGAAGTTATCTGGACAAAACTTAACCTCTCAACTCTCAGAGAATAGTAACCTACTTCTAGAAAAAGTACAACAAGCAACTTGACACTTGTCACTTTCCTATGGTCTAACCTCTAACCAAGTTTCTTTTGAACTAAACTCCATTAATTCTATCTTTACAATCCAACTATCTTCAAATCTTCTTTTGATTTCTTTTCCCCCATTTTCTATAAATTTTCTCATAAATTTATTCCTAAATTCACCGAAATTCACAATTCTCACAATCCTACTGACTAATAATATTTTCAACATAGATAAATTCAAACTTCACTAAATTTCCAAAAATCCCAATTCAATTCAATTATACCCGGAATCATTCATGAATGCATGTACAATTATTTTCATATGCAAAACTTTCACTATTCTCGTGTATATGTATGACATATTATGCATGAGCATGAAAAAATGCATTTCTAAGCTCTCATTATTCACTAATATTTACTATTCTAGCCTCCCACATGTGATGGGATGTTACAAAATGCACTTTAACTAAAAGCTTGTCCCACTTGCCCACTAGTGGCATGGAGCTCCTTTACGGACTCCCCTAAGATCACCGCTACGTGAAATCATTATGTGAGATTGCGATAGTACGTTGTGTTCACGGCTACACAAAACTATTTTATGGAATTATGTTACTACGTTCTATTATGGACCTACCCAAACCATTCTGATGTGTTTATATGATTATGATGTATTGACAAGTTGGATGGGTACATGACTTATGTGAGTTGTGAATTGGTTTGACAAGTTCAAAATTTGAGAATTATGTGTTTTATGATTCAATGAGAATTTACTATGATCATGAAGGTTTTCAATGGTTTTTGCTTGTTACCGATTATAAAACTGTTACCCACGAGCTTTAAGCTCACCCCTCTATTTCTGTCCCATATTTAGGTGAAGAGAATGAGATCGAGTAACCAAGAGTCGAGGTATCACTCCACTTTTGCAATGTTTTTGTATTTTAAGCTAGATTTTGTAAACACAAGGCTTTAGTCGCATTTCAAGCTTATTAGTGCAAACACCTTTTGTGTTTTGGGTTTTTGGATTATGATGTATTGTGACTTGAAATGCCCATTAAAGCTTTGTAAAACTCTTATCTTATTATATTAATGAAATATATTTATATAGACATTATGTTTTGCTCATGACTTTCTAAGTCTTTATATTGCATTTTCAAGCTTTTCATAGGGGTAAGAATTGTGTTCTGACTTCAGGGGAAAAGCTGTATTAATTTAGGTTGAATTAGGCAAAGTTGTCTTCTTGGGAGTTGTAGCTTATCTTTCTAGCTTTCCAATGATATAAAATATGTAATTTTTGGATATCAGAGTTGAGAGATATGATCATTATAAGTCGGTGATGCTGCATAGGATGTATGTATAGAACAATTATAGTAAATGAAGTGATATCGCACTAGGAGAGTTGAATTTGGAAAGATTATAAGTAAAAGTGATGTTAGAATAGATGTAGGATCCATTGGAGATATCTTGGAAGGAGTTTTGCCTGTAAAAATTTGAGGATTACATGGTCAGGTTGTGTCAATTGACACTGACCGTGTATTCCAATAAAGAAGAGGCCATCAGGCCTGAGGAGTACACGGTTCGCCCGTATATTTCCACATGGCCCATATTTTGATCCTCCAAATGGCAAAAGCTCTCTTCAAAGTCTTCACAGAAGTTGTAGATCTAGAAGTCTTCTTCGAAACCATCTAAGATAACCATAATCCAATATCTCTAGTGAAAGTTATGCCACTTGTCCCAAGACAGGTACAATATCATTAAGGACAACATCATGTTTGATTCTTTTAGTCATAACTTCATCATTTGACCTCCAAATGAAGTGATTCTTGAACCAAAAGATTTCCAAAAGTTGCTATGAAGTTGAAAAAATGAGTTTGATTATGGTCATTGACTGGTGGGGGCACGCCACCCTTGTGGAATGCGTGTCTATATGCCACGTAGGACGTCAGGCATTTGTCTTGCGAGGGCGGGGTGCCCAACAGTCTATAGTTATTTGGAATAGTAGCCTAATTTAATATCTAGGAGTATTTGTGACAAAGTGTTTACTTTTATACCAAAAGGTTAGATGACTGTTCAAATAGGCCTTTATGCTCATATGTTATTTTAAAGTTAGTGTTTTGTTTTGTTTTTTTTTTTTGAAAAAAGGTTATGAAAATATTTGAAAGTTTACTTATCTTCATCATGTATGTTCACTTTATATATTAAGTTGAATTTTATGGAATGAGTTGAAGTTTGAAGGATTGTGGAGTTACTTAAATTAATTTATTACTTGATACAAATAGCTAAATACCTAGTAAATTGATGAATTTTGCAATTGAATGAATAACTGAGATTCTTAATTGATCTAATTGATTTGTTAAAATCGTTCCTATAGTTGCCACCTATTTAAGTTAAGAGTGATAAAATTGATTTATTTAAGGACACATAAATGCTTAAGTGTGGGAGATTTTGATAAATAATAATTAGATTACATTTTTATCATAATTTTTAGATAATTTTCGTTTGAACCCCTATATTTTTATAGGTTTGGTACTCAATATGGATTTTATTGTGTTTTTAAGTATCCCTTTAATTCCTCAATGAAAAATAAATGACTTCGTCCATATTTGAGCCATATTGGAGCAATTTTGGTATGATTCAGAGGTAAAACTCATAACATGGGTCAAATATATATCCATATTCTACCTATGTATGCTATTGATTTATTTTGTTTCGTTGAGAATTTGTCACGTGATGGTCTAAACATGAACTTGTTTCTATACCTTCAAAATTTTGTTCTCAAGATAAACCCTTAGATGCACATTTTAGGATTTAAATTGATTGGAATAAGAAGATTTCATGTAGATTTTTTTTTTACTTTTATGTCTTTTATTTATTAGTGAAAACATGATTTATAGGTGATTATTTTATATTTTTAAAAAGGTGAACCCTAGTGTTATCCTTGTAAGGATTGATTCGATATTATTTATGAAATAAGATTTATGTCGAAATATCTTTCAATATTCTTAATTTATAAATTTTATGTTAGTGATTAGATATGATATTAATTTATGTATAGATGATTTAAGAGAACCTATGTGTAAGTTGATCATGACTTAAATATTTGGAATTTTATTGGGTATGAGAGATAATCTTATATAAAATCTTCTAATCTTTTCATAAAAATTTACATAACATAATACATGCTTAAGAATTTTAATTGGATAGAGATATTGATTAATAAACTTGAGAATAGGTTGTGTACCAGGATCCTGTTAAGCATCTATAGCTAAACAGTTAAAGCACCCTACTTGTAATTGGCGAATTGTTAGGTTCAATTCTTACTAGCTGCACGCCAATGGATCCTTCCAATAAGTCTATTTGAATTGGCTTTGCTTCAACATAATCTCATCATCCATATATAACAAATTGGTGTGGTATGTTCATATCATATCATATGAACAATAAGAACTAGCATTCTTATTAAAACTATAACTCATAGGGAAAAAAATAGGTGATAGAAACAATTATGTAGTATTTACAAATAAAATTATTTGGTTATTAGGGAAGGATAAACTAAGCTAGAAATAAATCATTAGGTCAAACTCTTCTTTGATGTCAAGATAATAACTATAAATGGTCATCCATTCCTAAGAAATTGGTGCAGAATAAGACCTATTACGGGAGATACAACGCATTCTAAACGTATGATCATTATGCTTCTATTGGTATATGCAGTAATCTACCAATATAATTATTTTTTGAATAGACCTGTTCCCCCTCTCATCTTTTTTCCTTTCTACCCTTAAAACCTTCTTTCATTTTCTTTGAAACCACTAAGATCCATTACATCTTTTTTTCCATTGTCTCTCAATTTCTCCATTTTAACCTACTTTCTTAATCTTAATCAGTTAACTATCTCACATTTCTTCGTGATTCAATCAATATTCTTAAACCTCTATTGGGTGACATCATTTTCTTTCTCTAGTAACTCCCTCCTTTGGTGAGTTTGGTGACACACAAAGTTGTACTGAATTCCTTTTCACCTCTAAAACTGAAAACTAACATTCAACCTTATTTCATCCACAACACCGCATATATACAACATAGGTTCCGGTTGGATTCCGACCTGCAGCAGTTGTATCTCATATCTTTCCTTTTGACAAGCACATGACAAAAATGCCTTTATTATAAAAAATAAGAAGAGATCATTACTTGAGAGGCTATTCACAATATGTCGAGTATGCCCTCCCTCATAAGACTAAAAGCCTGATTTTGAAAGCCCCGTCTATATGCACACAATTGAGAAAGCAACCCAAAACAGCCTGTAAACCATGGTGTCCCACAGCCAGGAATCATCGCAGAGAAATTATCTGAATGAGAGAAAAGTAAGAGGCCGAAATATGCATTCTTCCTTCCTACTAGGTGTAAATGTCACAAGGATTCAGATGTGAAACTTCAACAGTCACCACACGGTCCACACCCAACCCCATCTCTATAAACCTAGTTACTTGTGTCCCGAATGTTAGTAACTATAATGAAAAATCTAAGTTCATACAACCGACTTTAAGTTGTAGCTCAGCTGGATTTCAGAATTATATCATAAGAAAAAATGGTCAAGTCGTCCGAACTACTTGACTTTGTCCCTATATTGTTTTGGCACATTACATATTAGACTATGAGACAGCTTCAATAATTGCAAGGCAAACTCAAATGGCAGTCTTGAATGTAATTTCAGATATTAGAGCAAATAAAGTCATTCAAATATCATATCTTCTCTGGTCCTGCAACAACATGCCCGCCAACAACAACAACAGGGACTAATACTACAAACATTATGACAGTTAAGATTACAGCAGAAACTATATAGAAAACAATGCAAATCATCAAATATTATTCGGGAAAAAAATCATTCTCAAGCATACAATGCAGTGGCAGAATGTCATTTAAGGAGGGAAAATTAATAAGCACCCTATTATCTTGACACAAACAACCAACTCATCCAACAACAATATCAACATTTTTAAGAACCTAAAGCTTGGACAAACTTCAAAAATCAACCTTAACAAAAGAGCTACTGTCAAGTCAACCACCACTAGTTACACGTCTTTGTGCTGCTTTTTTCCTTTCATAATCGGCATCATCTGTGGGCAACTCATAGCGACAAACAGGGCAAGTATTCCTGATTCCCAGCCATGGCACAATGCACTCCCCATGATACCGATGTGAGCATGGCAACTGCTTCACACTTTCTCCAATGTTAATATCATCCTTACAAACAGCACAAAGAGCATTATTACTTTCTACATCCTCTTTTGTCATAACTACCGACAGAAGTGTTTCAACAACAGATTTTGCAGCCGGAGGTCTACCCATCAATGCGATTTCATTCTCTGCAAACTGTCCAAACAGCATCTCGTATTCTGCAGTTTAAATATAGTCATCATGATCACCAAAATAAGGCTCAACATTTCGGTCCAGCTCCTCATCTGCATTCGATTCCAGATTGTTTGTGTTCAACAAAACCTGCCACTCCAAGTTGCCCAATCCTCCACTCCTCTCTACACTCACCAAATCCTCAGGAGAAATAATAGGTGAAATGGAGAATGATACTGATGCTTCCTCATCATCAACAAACACGCTTAGCACCTCTCTCTCATCAACACGACCATCAACTTCCTCCCACTCAAAATCCTCATTGTTTTCCCGCCGGTCATCCAATTGAAGTGAATCCCAATGCAAAGGAACAGTAACACTCACATCGTCATCATCTTCATCATTATCATCATTATGATAATTGCCATCTGCGACATTGAAATGATCCGACCCATACTCATCCCCTGAATGAAATTCCATACTCAAAGAATTTTCATTCTGCTCCGAATCAGAATTGGACTCAAATCCAACAACCCCAACCCCACTCGCACGAACGCTAACAGTAGACTCGGCCTCACAAGATTCAAAAGCAGCAACCCTTCTCTCAACAAAAAAATCATCATCACCGTAATCATCATCGTTAATTTCATGTTCTATACTTTGGAACCCACAATTCTCCTGACAATCTAAACCAAACCCTAACTCCATGTCGAGCTCCAAATCATCCATTCCCGGTTCACAACTATCCTCAATCACACCAAAACCCAATTCATTAGTCGAATCGGAGCCAAAATGAGAACCAAATTCGTGCATCGAATCGGAGCCAGCCACGTGAGATTGCTCAACACGCTGTTGTAACAGATCCATCACGAAACTGACCTGGTTCTCGCGTTCTAAAAGATCCGGTTCATTAAGAACCACGGAGTCTGGATCCGAAACAGGGTCTTCGTCGTCGTCGATTGGCCCAAAGTTGAAATTCGAGGGTCGGGATTGTCGATAAAAGGAGAGAGAGGCCGTCGGTGAGCGAGCGGTGATCGCGGAGGACGAAGAAGCAGATATTTTAGGAAAGTCAGGCTCTAGGTGGCGGTGGCCGCGGTGATCTGATTCGACGACGACGTCGCGTTGGCTAAGGTGACGGTGAAGGTAAGAGACATTCGCCATTGTCAACAGGAGGTGTGAAAAGCCTAATTATATTCTTTTTTCCTTTTTTCCCCCCAAATGCGATAATACCTTGCAATTTGCAGTGAAAAGCGAGGATTTTTTTTTTTTTTGATAAGTAAAAGCGTGGATATTTCAGGTAAGGAAACATTAAAAAATTTACGTAATTGCCCCTGTTATAAAATTGCATCTCTTTTTTTTAAGAGCAAAATACTCAAATTCTTATTCATAATGATAAAACTAACTCAAAAATTGAGGAGTAGAAATCCAAATTCATAGATGCACAAAGCAAATAGACGCTGAAGCTAAAGAATGAGCACGTCTATTAACTTGCCTACGAATTCACCTATAAAAAATATTCGGTAGCGATAAATATGTTTATTTTACATAAATAAATAAATGAGGCTTAACCTTTTTGAGTTTGATTAATTTAAGACTTAAACTTATAACTTGCTCATATTAAACTTGTAACTTACTTATAAAAAGCCTAAAATTTTACGAGTCTGTTCAATTTAAGATTTTTTTGAGCGAAACATAAGGTATATTGTTGGACCCCGAACTTTTGATGAAAATTAGAAATATTAAAATGAAATTAAATGAGAAAGAAATTGGTGAGAAAAG
>JANZLX010000007.1:12640667-12653511 GCA_025531955.1 Erythroxylum orinocense | reverse complement strand
CCTTCTAGAGAATTGTTCCTCTATGTCTTAATTTCATAATTGCCACAAAAATCATTTAATTTGGTACACTATACTCCAAGTTATTGTCGAAACATCTCGGATTGCCATATGCTGGGAAGACTTTACTTCCGTCCAAAAATTGACAAACTTAGAGGCTGAATTAAAATTCGCTTTCTTCAGATAACTTGTAGCTCTATTTCCCTAGTTCAATCCAATTTCAAGAATTATCTCATTTCAATAACTAGAGAAAGAGTTCTAGTCAAAACACCGAAGCATGTTTAATGTAACATTTTCCAACTTCTAACTTTACTTTTCACATAAAATCCATCTTATATCTAAATCACAATTTCTATTTCTTTTCAATTTGATTGATTATCCTTTTTTTTACAAATAACTAGTTGCCAAAAATTTCTGCTTTAATAAGCCTAGCTTATAAAAAGATTCGGGGTCCCACACAGGTCCTTAGTCTCAATTTTGAAGGAAGATTCAGGAAAATTGGCTAAAAAGACTGAGATAAAAAGGAAGTTGGAGTTTAAGAAGAAGAAGCCCCAACCTCAACAACAACCTCCTAGGCTGATTGAAGAAAATAAAAAGCAGAAAATTAGTCAGAAAATGAGCACTCCAACGACTGTTCAAAAGAAAAGGTCAATTGAACACAGCCCAGCATAGGCTAATCCTTCTCAACCAATGAGAAAAGAGGATTTGAAAATGAATATCATTGAAGAAGTTGAACCTGTCAGGAGTAGCAGCTCTATAATCATAAGAGAACCCCTGAAAAGGTTAGTGAAGGTACAAATTGAACCAATTATGGTGAATAGTCGCTCTATACATGTGTTGAATGATGGAGAGAAAAGGTTGTATAATGTTCTGTGGGATGAAAGATCAGAACCATACCCAACACAGATGACTAAACAGAAGTATACTATTTATCCACTCACAAAAAGGACTGTGATAAAGATTGTACTTGACATTCAGCCAAGACCTTACATTGTTCGCAATGAAGAAAAGGGGAAAAAGAAAATGTATCCGGAAGGGATAACAAGTGATATGACAAAGGATCATATTGAAGCTGAAGTGAGAAACATAGATGAGGCGTGTTATGCAGCTCATCGAGAGGAATTTTTGTTTTCCACTATATCTCAAAGGCATCAGGAAGTAATTTTGGTCGCGTCACCACTGAGGAAACTTCTCAGGTAGTTGGGAGAATAACAAAAGGGCAGTACAGAACCATCAGAGTTGGAGATATTAGTTATAATATAAAGACTCTTGTGCACCTAATTATGCACATTAGACCTTTGAGCTCTAGGTCTTCAATTGGAGATGGACTACACTTATTTGGAAAACAAGTTCCAAGACTACCCAGACCTGATGACCTTGATCTCCCTGAACCAAACTCATCCTTCAAACTTCCTGTGTTTACAATCATTGAATTCGATGTCATACCTTTATAATCATTTGGTACTACTATTGGTTTTGAAGAAGCACAACAGAAGGTTGATGCAGCCTTAATCGAAGAAATTCATGACAAAGTTAATGATGTGCGTGCTTCAGTGAGTGACTTACATGAGGAAGTAGCTAATACACAACAAGACCTTAAGTCACTCTGCGCTGAAATGAAGGAAATGTTCTCTAAAATTATGTAGCACCTTTGGTCATGATTTTTGATCAATAACAAATAGGGGAGAAAGAATAAAATGAGAAAGATAGGGGGAGAAGAAGTGAAGAGAAGAAGAAGACATGAAGTGAAGAGAGGAGAAGAAGTGAAGAGAAGAAGAAGAAGAGATGAAGAAGAGAAGTGCTTAGAAGATAAAGCTTACATTTTTTTCCAATTGTATATCTTCTTATAAATAATAATATGTTTCTAAAAATATGATTATTTGTTATCATAAAAAAGGGGGAGATTGTTAAGTTAAAATGACTTCACGATTAATAATTTTGATGAAAATCAAATAATAATAATATTAGAAAGTAAGACGAAGCGGAGCAGAAAATGAGACAGCAAGAAAGTGAGACGAAGTGAAGCAAAAAATAAGACGCAAGAAAGTAAGACGAAGCAGAGCAGAAAATGAGATGAAAGAAAGTAAGACGAAGTGGAGCAGAAAATAAGACACAAGAAAGTAAGATGAAGTGGAGCAGAAAATGAGACGAAAGAAAGTATGACGAAGTGGAGCAGAAAATAAGACGCAAGAAAGTGAGACGAAGTGGAGCAGAAAATGAGATGAAGCGAAGTAGAAAATAAGACAAAAGAAAGTGAGGCGAAGCGGAGCAGAAAATAAGACGTAAGAAAGTAAGACGAAACGAAAGCAGAAATTAAGACGAAAGAAACTAAGATGAAGCGGAGCATAAACTAAGATGAAAGAAACTAAGACGAAACGGAAACAGAAACTAAGATGAAGCGGAGCGGAAACTAAGACGAATCGGAAGCAATACGAAGACGAAGAACCAATACTACGTCGTATAGTTAATCAGATTGAGTTAGTTACAGAAGTCAACTGAATAACTATTTCTTCAAAGAAAAAGAAACAAGAAGAAATAAGCAATTATCAAGAAGCAATTGAAGACGAAGGCTATAAATACGAGTCAGAGTCGAAGACTAAAAAAGTTAGAGATTTTAAAAAGCTAGTAACTTTGAGAAACACTGTATTCATTTTACTAAACTCTAAAGCTATTATCTTTTGGAACAAAGCTCGCAATAGTCCTCTTTAAGAGAGAAGAAAAGTTGAGAGCTTGAAGAGGCTAAGTGAGAAAAATAATACTTGCAGTAAGAGACTTGAAGAGGTTTGGTGAAAAGAATACTTGAATTTTTAAGAAGTATAGTGAAATCTCAGAAAGGATTCTGAGGACTGGACTTAGCCCATAGTTTGGGGTGAACCAGGATAAAATTGTTGTGTCGACTCTACTCTCTAACTCTCGACTTTTAATTTCTATTATTTTATACAAGTACTTAGATGTTAATTGCAATACATCGTGATATTCTGACTTAATAGTTTTGAAAAAGCAAGTTTTCAAAGAAATTGAGAAGGGGATTGTATCAAAAAAAAGGATACACAATTCAACCCCCCCCCCCCCTTCTTGTACATTTTGTGTATTGAACGTGAAGTCTATACTAACGCGTGATTTACTTCATCTACACCACGACTTCCTCCATTAAAGAACTTCCTTTCTAAAACGGTTGCATTTCTAGCCACAAATACTTTGTGTTCAAAAGGGTGATAGAAATACTATCCCAAAGTTTCCTTGGAATGGCAAACAAATCTACACTTGTCAGACCTCGCTTTAAGCTTATCTATCAACAATCTCTTGACATAAGCTGGAAAACCCCAAACTTTCAAATGTTTTAGGTTAAGCTTATGTCCTTTCCACATCTCATATGGAGTTTTAGCGACTGCTTTAATGGGAAATATGTTAATAAATATGCAGTGGCTTCTAAAGCATATCCCCATAGGAAGATAGGAAGATTAATAAACCCCATCATGGATCTCACCATATCTAATAAGGTTCGATTTCTCCTTTCTGAAACACGATTGTGTTGTGGTTTTCTTGAAGAAGTCCACTGAGACAAGATTTCATCTTGCTTTAGATAATAAACAAAATCATCACTAAGATACTCACCACCACGGTCAGATCTTAGTGCCTTTACACTTTTATCAGTTTGTTTTTCAACTTCACTACGAAATATTTTAAACATTTCAAACGATTCAGACTTATGTTTCATAAGATACATAAATCCATATCTTGACATATCATAAGTGAAGGTGATAAAATAATAATATCCACCTTTAGCTTGAACTTTCATATGCCCACATACATCAGTATGTATAGGTCCTAAAAGTTCACTATCTATCCCCAGTTCCAATAAAAAGAGATTTGGTCATTTTTCCTTTGAGACAAGGCTCACAAGTTTCATATGATTCATAATCATATTGACCAAGGCATCCTTCCTTGTGCAACTTATTTACTCTTTTCTCACCAATATGACCAAGTCTACAATGCCAAAGGTAAGTTTGATTTGCTTGATTATCTCTCTTCCTTTTCTGACCAAAAACATTTATAATTAGATAAACAACTATTTCAGGTCAGACATAAAGACCATATTGTAAATAACCACCAACATATAATAATATATTACATTGGTTATTCTTAAAGATTGTATGAAATCCACGTTTGTCTAATGAAGAAATGGAAACAATGTTCAAAACAAACTTAGGAACATAATAACAATCTCTAATAATAAAGTCTTTCCTGTAGGCATAACAAGAGAAATAGTTCCTACAGCTAGGGCGGAAACACTTGCTCCATTCCCAACTTGTAGCTTAACTTCTCCCTTCTTCAATGTCCTTCTGATCTTTAGACCCTACAACATATTGCAGATGTTAAAGCTACTACCGATATCTAATACCCATTTAGTAGAATCAATACTAGTTAAAGAAATCATGAAAACTTTTTTCATAAATGCTGCACCTCGTTTCTTGCCTCTCAAAGTAGCCAAATACTCTAGGCAATACTTAAAATATGCATCCAATGCATTAGCATCATTAATTCCCTTAGGAGGCGCTTCCTTCATGGGTTTATAGATCACATCGATAAGTTTTTCATGCATGAGAACAATTCTCAGATTACGGTACTAATCATCAAAATTGTTACCTGCTAGCTTGTTAGCATCACATGTTGGACCCTATTTCCAAAGCCCAACCTCTTCCTCTAATACCATAATTATTGGACCCCATTTCCAGAGCCCAACCTCTTACTCTGATACCATAACTGTTGGACCCCGTTTTCAGAGCCCAACTCTGGACTCTTAAAATGTAAGCGTATTATCCTGCAAGGCTATTTCAATGAATGAACCCTCATTAATCATCATCAATTCATCGTCGTTCTCATACCATCCCAAAAATTTTCTATTTGATCATTTGATAAATGAAAATTCATTCATACCATCTCTGGAAGCACTGGCAGGTTCGCCGTGTTGAAACCATGACAAGGATTTCCAAATACCCTTCGGGTGAAGTTCGCCGCAGCTAAGTCACCAAATCAAACAAAAGAAGACCTTATGGACAATTATGCCACAGCGAAAGTCTTGGCTTCGCCGCGGCGAAGTTGTCAAAAATCCCACCGAAATACCCTTACATTTATCCTAACCTTACCTTCACTCTAAATTGTCCCCGATTGCACTTCCTCTAATGCAACATCATTTCATAACAACTTAACTACCAATATTATTTCATCATACTCTCTAATATCTATTCATTTAATTCCTTACTTGCAACTAAATTCTCATTCTTCACTATCTTCTATCTTTCTTTTTCCATAACACATCTCACTTATATATAACATCAATTCGTATTCAAAATTTATCATATCAATTTGATAATTTCCTCAAGTATACCAAATTTCATCTCAAACTCATCCACACACAAATTCATATTTCATTAACCTCAAAAGAAAGAGTTTTATAAAGTTTTAATGGCAATTCAAGCCACATTATATCATCGGTATAAAAATCTAAAAATACAAAAGATACTTGAACTAATAATACTTGAAAAATGACTAAAGGCTCATGGTTACAAAATCTAGCTTAAAATACAATATCATGTTTAATTGGAGGGATGATAGGCCTCTCGTTCACTTAATCTCATGCTTTTCACCTGAAGATGGGACAGAAAAGGAGGATGAGCTTAAAGCTCGTAAGCAACAATTTTATAACCAGTAACAAGAAAAACCATTGAAATATTCATTTCCATTGTAAAAATTCACATTGAATCATAAATTACATATTTCTCAAATTCTCAACCAAATTCATAATAATGAAAATCATGTACGAATCAATCTTGTCAACATATCATGAGCACATAAGCACAACAAAATAGTTTGGGTGGATCCAAAAACAGAACGTACTACACATTTTCACATAATGGTCCTGTGTAGCCGTGAACATAACATACTATTGCAATCCCACTTAATGATATTGCGTAGTCATGAACTTAGGGGAGTCTAAGAGGGAGCTCCATGTCACTAGCGAGCAGGCAGGAGAAGCCTTTTGTCCAAATGCACTTGACATAACTTAGGAAACCACCACCAACCCATATAATCATGCATTTCACATCTTATAAACATATTGCTCAAAATGGCACATTTATGAAACTTGATTTCATAACCATAATATCGTTTCAAATCAATATTCTTTCAAATTCATTTCCATCATTCGTTTCATAAACCAATAACACAATTCATATACAAACATGTAGCACATTCTTAAAGCATTTAAAAAGCAATAAATGCACATGAATAAAGTAGTTGAAAATCATTTATTTCTATTTCTTGAAAAAAAACATTAATGGCTTATTACTTAATTATAGAAGTGTAACTTACCTTAATTTCCTTGCTTGAAAACTTGCTCAAGGATGCCTCTTCTCTTGCCTCTCTTGCCTCCCGTCAATATTGGCAAAAATCCCCATTCAATAGGAATTCAAATTGGAAAACCTAAAGAAACCTATGCATGAAATTGATCCTAGAATACTTAAACCTATGCATTTCCTAAGCCTTTTGAACCAAAACCCTTTTGAACCAAAACCCTTTAAAAATCCAAAAGATTAAACATAAACTTACCTTGAATCTTCACCAAACAATGAGTTTCTTATCTCTAATGAAAGCTCTAATCTTCCTCTTCATTTTTCCCTTCTTCAGCAACCTCAAAATCTCTCTTTAAAACTAAGAAAAGGTGAAATTTAGCTCAAAAATCCATTCTTTTCTCTACTTCACCGAAACCTCTCTTCTTCTCTTCTTATTTTTCTTTCTTCTTCTCCTAAACTCATGTTTTTTCTCTTCTTTAGGAAGACAACATTTTCCTCTTCCCATTCTACCCTTAATGATTGAGAAAAATCCATTTTGCCCTTCCCTATATGCTTTGTATCTTTTATCCTTAAGTGACCTCTCAAAAATGCCCTTCATGCAATCTTACTACCTTAACACTTTAACTCAATTAACCTATGTCATGAAATCTTACTAACATTAACATAACAATTAACTCCAAAATTAATCTATCAAACCTCTTAATAAATTTAAATCATGCTTAATCAATAAAAAATTCGGTGGCCAACAATCTTAGCCTAAAAGATAAGGAAATTGTTGAACTAAAGACATACTACAAGGTCATGGAGATTTATAACTCATAACTAAGACAAAATATTAGGATATTATGGTAGAAGGAGGGTGATAAAAACCTCTAAATTTTTCCATAATGTTATTTAAGGAAGGAGAAACAAAAGTAGGATTCTATCCGTAAGTGATTTTAGTGGAATGTAAGTTACGGATTAGCTTCAACTTAAGGAATTGGCTCATATGCACTTTTAAGACATCATGGGAAAATGCAATGAAGTTAGGGATCTTCCTCGGGATCTTATCTCTTCTCTCAAAGGCTCAATTCCCCCTCACCACAATGAGTCACTATTAAGGGCAATTACAACAAAGAAAATTACAGATGTCTTGACTTCCTTTCATTATAGTAAAGGTCCTAGACCTAATGACTTTGATGCTAGGTTCTTTCAAGTCACTTGGAACAAAATTGGAGGTATGGTCACCAGAGCTACCTTACAATTCTTTAATTTTGGTAAATTATGAACTAAGCTTACTAAAATATATATTTTCTTGTGCCTAAGATCCCTAATCTTTCTACTCTCAATAAGATTAGGTCTATACCTTTTTCTAATGTAATATATGTTAATCTCCAAGATTATTGCAAATAAACTAAAGTCTACACTGCCTAAACTAATCAATCCTGGTCAAGGTACCTATATAAGAGATAGAAATATTAGGGATAACACACTCCTTACGTAGGAACTCTTTAAGGGATACTTCACCAATATATCAGTTAAAAGTTATGCATTAAAACTTAACTTTACTAAGGCATTTGACTCTATCAAATGGGACTTTATTTTAAGTACTATGCTAGTTATGGGTTATCCTAATTAGTTTGTTTCTTAGAAAAATGTTTGCTTATCTTCAGTTTCTTATGCAGTGATAGTGAATGGTGAGCCTTCAAAGTGTTTCAAAGTAGTTGGGGGACTAAGGTAAGGAAACCCTTTGTATCCTTTCCTATTCACAATCAAAATGGAGATCCTAAGCAGAATTATCTCACCAAACATTGTCAAAGATCCTTCATTCAAGTTTCACTACAGGTCCAACAAAGTACAAATACACCAACTATCTTTTGCTAATGATCTTTTATTGCTATTGTCGAGGCAAGTTTTAATCTATTAAAATCCTCAATATACTACAAACACACAGGTCGTGGGTGTAGTATGTGAGGTATCGATCCCTCGAGGACTTGTCAAACAAATCTAATTCTAAGTTATCTACGACCTAAAGAATTATTAAAATGAAAATAAAAACTGCACAGAAAAGTAAACACGTGAAGAATATTGATTGGAATTAAAATGTAAAATTAACATATAAAGAACCAAATTGAGCACCACCAAATTTACAATGGAAAACACATAAGGAAGATTAGTCGATTATGAGAAGAGGGACTTATTCTATCATTAAATACTAACATGATTACTTTTGAGTTAATACGGTATCGGTTTTAGACTTTCAAAGGGTGGATTAGTCTCTTTCGAATTATAATCATTAAACCATAAATCGTAATCCCTAATTGAATTATGGAATTTACAATATCTCAATTAACAAAAAACCACAAATCCAATAAGATCTTAAGCCCTCTAATGGACTATCAGGTCCTCAGACAAGATTTCT
Organism: Erythroxylum orinocense; assembly: GCA_025531955.1. Taxonomy (NCBI): domain Eukaryota; kingdom Viridiplantae; phylum Streptophyta; class Magnoliopsida; order Malpighiales; family Erythroxylaceae; genus Erythroxylum; species Erythroxylum orinocense. The sequence continues at coordinate 12,644,760 of JANZLX010000007.1, read as the reverse complement.
CTTCATGTAAATTCCTGATTTGATCATTTGCGTGATCTATTAGAATGTTTAACTCTTATTACCCAATCTAATCGTTTTGCTATCAGTTCAGTCTCTCGATTTGATACTAAAGCATACAAATACAACAAATAATGCATTAATATTCTAATATATCTAGAATATTAGTGCATGATTTGATTTCATATGATTGAGATTGAGAAATCTCTTGTATGAATATATCTAACATAATTGGAAGGAGTTTCATATAAACCAAGAGATAGGCTAACATAAGTGCTCTAGATTAAGGTTAAACCAAATAGTGAAATTTACGAATCAATAATGTAATACTAGGGGTTTTTACTAGAAAGAGTTCTATTAATCAACTGATGGACTATTTATTAATAGTCATAATAAAAAATATTAACATTAGATAGGAATTTTCGCAGTCTCATAATTAATCATATAAGTGCATGATAAAGGTTAATAAGTACAGGATTCTTAGGGGGGTTCATCACCTAGACATTATTATTTAATATAGACTTTTCTAGTGCTCAGTATTGTTTATTCTTAGTTTATTTTCTAATTTGATTTTTAATCAAATTCTAAAATCTGATTCATAGGTTAGATAATAGAAAAAGGGTAACTACTAGTAATTACAATCTTTATGGGATCAACTTATACTTGCCTTTGCTAGCTACAGTTACACCAAACACTTACACTAAATTTTACTATTGATATAAAATAATATCAATAAGTAATTTGGTGTGGAACTCCTACTTGCTCCCTCTGACCCATCGCTACTTTAACTAGCAACCTTATAAAGACTTAGTATAGAGACGTGATCAAATTTACTATTGATTTTTGGGAGTTTGTACTATGTGGATACAATCAAGAGAGTCGTAAGAACCTATTCTTGGATTGCCCTTTCTAATAAATATTATGAAAGGGTATATTAGGGATATTTGGACTACACTATCCTCACATGGAATGGCTAAGAACAACATAGTGGGCTTCGAAAATCAAAATGAAAAATAAGGATGTTAGGAACATGATATGTGCTTAATTGATTGTTTAATTATTCCATAACACTTAGCGATTATTGACATTAAATTGCTTAAGATACTCACTTTGACTTATGTGATTTTAAGCATAATTTGGAAGCAAAAAAGTTAAAGTGAGTCGAAAGCTCTAAATTTTGGCCATTTTCTGAAGATTAATTTTTACTTGTCTTCATGGAGCAAGAAGAAGAAAATTAAAAGATAAGAAAGATGGAAACACAAAGAAGAAGAATGTGGGCTACATGGATTTTGAATAGCCATGCAAGGTATTAGTTTAATTAATGGATAATGCATAAGGCACCAAGGTGAGAAGAAAATGGTAGCTGCTAGGATAAATCACCAAAAGGATAACAACAACAGGCATAAAACGAGAGCGCAAAGGGAAGAGCTAAGAAGACCAAAACATAGACGTCTCACATCTGCGTTTCATGCAAATGTTGTGTGTGAACATAGACGTGATCTGCGATTCACGCAGACAACTGCGCTAAATGTAGACAACACCTGCATTTAATGAAGGCAATGATTGCGTTCAAATAAGGAGGCCATAGGTTATAAACAAACATGTACAATAGCTTAGACCAACATATTTATTTGTCACATTAGTGAATAGTGAGAACAAAAGAGAGTACCCTGAAATAGAGAGAAGCTTCCGACATAAGAGAGCTTGGAGGTGCAGTGAGAGGGCTTTGGTAAGGTTATTCACCGTGGGCTGAAGCATTTTTGTGGGAAAGATCCATGAAAGGCTAGACGTCTTGATACCAGTTCGGAGGCGACATTGACTCCAATAGCCTGGATTAAGTGTATTTCACCATTTTTGTTGTTTCTTTCTTTCGTTAGAAATTGATTATGATATCCTAGGTTAATTGATTTAGGTTTTGTGTATGGATAATCGAATTTTCGTTATCGTTCAGTTATGTTTGTATGAACCTATTGGGTATTATGAAAAGATTATTTTAATGCATTCATTGAATCGTTTAATTGCAAACTTATTGCTAGAATTTCGATATAATCTGTAATTGTTATGTCAAAATTCATGTGTAGCGACTAATGATTTGTAATCATTGGGGATAACATGACCTAGGTTAAATGACGCATCATATGTGGATGTTACCTTGATTAATCGGTTTTCCTAATTCGTAATGCTACTGCCTAATTAAATCTAGAGATTGTATCCTAGGTTATTCGGTGGTTAGGTTTAATTAACGATCATATATTAATTAAACAAAACCTAAGGGGAAACTTAGGTTACTTATTAAATCACGATTAATAGTTGCTAGGAGAGGTTTGAGAACAACAAATCAATGAAATATGCTTAATTAGGGTGTACGCCGAGATTGAACCAAAGAATCAAGTCCCTACCGAATTTTCCATTTTTATCATTTTTTGCATGTTTTCTTTAATTTGTTTTTATTAGTCTAGTTTCATTTTATTTTCTTATTTCCAAAACCCCTAAACCTAAACAATGATTAATTTCATTTCAATAACTTTACATATGCTCTCTATGGGATCGACCTAGACTTACCATTACTATAGTAGTAGGTTTAGTTATTTTATTTTAACTAGCGTTACAAAGCGCTGTAAGAACATCTTCATGATTGGCTTGATCACGGTAATTCACGATTTATGGAGAGAAAGAAAAACTAGAGCAGTTATTCTTTGATTTCCCTTTCTCATAAGTATTATGGAAGGGTTTTTGTAATTGAAAACTTGTTGTATCCAACTAGAATTCATCCAACTTGTGTAGGAGACAGTGAGATAAAGAGGTCAGCTCAAAGTTCTATTTGAAAATATGCTTGAAATTCTTACTACTCATGCTGTAACTTCACCTTTAACTTCTTCTTGAATATCCTAAGTTTGTATTTGGTGTACTTTATGCATAGTTAATGCAATTCTTACCTTAAAAAGTAATAATACCACAAAATTACTATTATCTTTTACTAAGAAATAAGCATGTTCAAATTTACATAGAAGATGAAAACTAGTTCTTAAGAACTAACTTGTATACAAATTTATGCTCTATTGATGTACTTAAATTTTATTCATGACATGGATCAAATAGCAATGAAATAAAATTAAGTAGTCATGATATTAGGATAAAAGTGTTAATCAACTTACAATATTTGACAACAAATATGAATTAATTCTTTTTACTACTTATGATACTAATTTTTATTTTAATATTTATAAATTAGTATTATTTAGTTCCTAAGACTTAATTCTATTAATTTTCTATTATTTTTTTATAATTAGGCCATTAACTTAACTGATGTGACTATGGTAGCTTTACAATAATCATTTACTGAATATTGGTATGATTATTTATAATTTAAATTTAATTAAACAAATTTCAAACCCTGTGTTCTTTTTGGACATCTCCAACTAGTTTACCATTCATTTAGGATTTCTCTCATCCTCTTACTAATATTACATTGTTTTGTCATGTAATTTGGGAATAAAAAATAAGATCTCTATGAGCAAACATTAAAAAAGAAAATAATGAATGGAGATTCAAAAATAAAAATCTTGTCTTCTGATTTATATAGATGTTAATACCATTTTAATTTTTATATATCAATCATTAAGATGCACAGAAAATTGAATGATTATATAATCGCTTATGTTAGTATTTAATTTTACATATGTATTATAACATATTTAATAAATTTTACAACCCTTAATTGTTTAAATGGTTAAAATTTTGAATTAAAAATTAGAATGAAGAATTTATAGGTTCATTTTGTTTAGTGGTGGAGATATGATTCTTGAGTAAGCTTATGAAAATAACTTTCTATGTTTTGATTTTAGAACTTAATGAATCCTAAACACTTTGAGTGTATAGAGTGAAATCCTTAAGAGGGTGCCAAGTCTTATTCATTTGATTTTGATGGAATTGATAAGATGTTATGTTTTAATAATGTGTCCTATGAGTGTTTGTTCTCTTGATCGTTATTTTATCTTAACCCTTAAATGTGAATTAGCTGTAAGGCCCCAAAATATACCCTAGATGAAATGTTACATATTTATGAAAGTACATGTATGATATGAGTTAAAATTGT
>JANZLX010000007.1:12628737-12639627 GCA_025531955.1 Erythroxylum orinocense | reverse complement strand
TGGCTTTTTTATGGCAATTTGTAAAGAATGTGGCTTCAAAATTGATTTCAAATGTGCTTTTATCAAAGACATCACGATTCAAAGATCAACTGGGGATGAGGTGAAGGCCCAAATTAGGTATTTTAACCATGATCTACATCTGTTAAGTTTCTTCAATTATACTAGTGACATTGATCAAGAATATAAAGGATGCGGATTCCTTGATAAAAAATGTGAAGGATGCGGATTGCCACTTTCAGGCCCATGTTATGGTTGCCCTGAATGTTCAGTGTATTTACATAAATCCTGTGTCGAACTGCCACGAATAATACAGCACCCATATCACCCTTTTCACAATCTTCACCTCCAAGCTTCAGCTAAAGCACAATGTAGTGCTTGTGAGAGATCGACAGATCGGTTGAGTTACCAATGTTATTGGTGCCTTTCCTTTTTCCTGGATACCCGATGTGCCATTAATAATTTGGGGGTAATATCTGCACTCAAGAATAAAGAGTACCACCATCATGATCTCTATTACTTTGTGACTCCATATTCAAGCCATCAATGCAACATTTGTAGTCAGAATAGCAGCGGATCATTCTACATTTGTTTGGACTGCACAAAGTATTTTCATGTGAAATGCATTGGAATTCCAAAAGAAGTGAAGCATGATTCTCACTTGCATCCTCTAACTCTTTTGGAACCATTAACAGAGGATGACATTGACGAATCTAAAGATCAGTATTATTGTTATACTTGTGAGAACAAGAGGAATCCAAGATATTATGCTTATTCATGTCAACAGTGTGCTAATATGGGTCATATTTTCACAGCTCACATTGAATGTGTATTATCAACGGAGGTAAAACTTTACTTCGTCATTTTTTTTCTAGTTTTTTAAGATCCTTGTATTACTCAACTATTTCATTATCTTTTTTCTTGTTGTACTATGTAGTTAAATGAAATTGAGCATAACCACATGATAGAGGAAGATGACGAAGAAGATAATAACCATGACAAGTTGCCTGACTTGGATAAGCTTTCAATTAGTCCACGGTGCATGAAGCAACTCCTGGTGAGTATCTATAAAGTACTACCTTACTTTAATTTGGTACGTTAGACACAAAAATTTGTTAGTCATTTATGTGATAAATTGCATAAAGAAAAATGTAAATTCAATGTAAATACGGGATATTACACTACAACATTATTTTCAACTAATAATAATATATATTTGGTATTCTTTTTAGTTTCATAAATCAATTTTCTTTTATATTATTATCTTTTTAGTATTGAACTATGTTTAAAATAAATTTATACAATATCAATTTTTATTAAAGTGATGTAATTAATTAAATATATACAAGTTCTCATATTTTATCAATTATTAAATTATAATATAAGATAAATATATTAATTTTAAAATTCATATTAATTACAATGCATTGATTTATAATATTATAGATTATAAAATAACATAAAAATGATATATATAACTAAATAATATCATGCACAATAACTCTTTTGATAAAATTAAAATGATAGAAGATATGTTAAAAAGAATAATATTAATTATGACAAATGTTTATTGTAATTAACTTAAACTTATATTTTTCTCTCTTTTTTTTTTTGCTTTACACAGATTAAAGATAAACTTGATGATCATATATTGAACTATTTTGAAGATATAACTAGCTTCTCCTGCTATCTATGTGAAGAGTTAGTGAAGAGTTCATGCTATAAATGCTCAGGTTGTGAAATTCATTTGCATAAGGAATGTGCAAAATTACCCTCCAAAATAAAACACAATCTTCATGAACACCCTCTTTCTATCCAAGGAGGAGAGTTTATCAAAAGATTTATATGTGATGGATGTCAAGTCTACCATAAAAGTAACCTGTGTTACCACTGTGAAACATGTAGTTTTTCCCTCGACAGGATGTGTGCTCAAGGAATCCCTTCCACTGGCAACCATTATCGAAAGTTTAATGATAATGGGAGTAAAGTTGGATTTTCACATTTCTCCCACAACCATAAACTTAGATTTGCCTTTATCCCTGAGAAACTCGAGGTTGATTGCTTAGCATGTCGGCTGCTAATTTCAGGCCCAACTTATTGCTGTTATGCATGTGATTTCTTTCTTCATGAATCCTGCTTTAACGAACTCAAACCCCAGTACATTCAGCATCCCTTTCACATCCAACATCCCTTGCATTTTACGGATAGAGGAGTTATTTGCAAAGCTTGCCCAAATATTTCAATGATTGGTTATACGTGTGGAAAATGTGTTTTTTGGCTTGATATAAAATGTGTCAAGTACCTAACATCTGGTCTTCAACACAAGTGTCACGTGCACAAACTTTTCTGCTTTGTGGCTGAAGATCTAATTGATACAGACGGATGGTTTATTTGTCTAATGTGCAACAAAGATTGTGATGCATCTTTCTACCGATGTTTGGAGTGTAGTTTTAACCTACACATTGAGTGTATTCCAATACCAAAGAATGTTAAGAGTGTATGTCACGTCCATCCCCTTACTTTAATGGATTCAATTACCGAAGAAGGACGAGATGAATATTACTGTCATGCTTGTGAGAGTTTAAGGAACTCAAAACATGCTGCTTATTATTGCAAGAAATGCTGCTTCACTGCTCATATTGGATGTGTGCTGGATGAGGTAAGATTTATATTACAATAATTATATTTTATGAGTAATCATAATTCTGCACAAAGTGGTGTTAGTTTTTTAGGATTTTTATTCAATGAACTGGCTAAACTCTTACCTCTTAAACGATAATTCATGTTTGAAATATTTTTATGGTTAATGTCTTGAGGTTTTTTATTTCATATTATTTGTTAAAACTTATACTTTACAATTGAATATTTAATTGCAGGAGGAAGGTGAATTAGAGATTTTTTAAAGGTTTAGATTAGAAACAATGAAGACAAGCTGCGGAGATGAAGAATTAAATTGAGAGCATGCAATTATGTGAGGAATTAGGCTATTGTTAATCAAACAAGATGGTTAACAAAATTTATTGGTCATTATTTAACTTCTTTTTGATGTTTTATCTTATTTTTCTATAATAAACAGTGAACCCTTCAACCAAGTTTATAAAAGAGTTTTTTGTGATGTAAAATTGATATTATAATATAGATACACCATTATAATATAATATAATATATATTATAAAATGCAAAATATTTATATAAAATATTATATTTTAGATCAAGATAACTTTATATTTATTTGATAGTTTTATATTAATAAATAACAATTTTATTTATTAAATATCGGTCCACTTAAGTAAATAATTCAGTGGCTCAAAAAACAATTAAATTATGAAAACATGAAAAGAAAAACTATATCCGTCTTCATATTACAGTTACGTTTTTGATATAGTTTTTCTTCAAAAAGGGCTCATCTTCCAAAATTTTCCACCAAAAGCAAAAAATAGAAGTTTCGTTCTCATGCTACAAAGGCCTAAAAGTTGAGACCTAGTTCTACTTGTGGGCTCTCTTCGTGTGAGTTTTGCAGAAGTATAAACTGAACTTCAATTCTTCTTCTTCTTCGATTTCTTGGACTCTGATTGAGTATAGGTAGTACCCTAAACATAACAAAGGTAGAAAAGCAAAGTATTCAACGAAATTTCTTTTTTGACAATGTAAGAATCCAACTCAAATTTATATATTGCAAATATTGAACAAACAAGGTGGGGTGGAAGACCGTATCGTACCCACCCGAAACACAGAAAAATCGCTATGTTTAAATCAACGTAGTATTAACCAATTCAAGTAGAAATCACATACCTGAAGCCATTCATCCAATAAGGCATCTTTAGTAGCAGTCCCAGCTTCAACCTTTGGAGTCCTCTTTGTTTTCTAAGGACAGGAGTAAAACAAATCAAAGCATCAACAAACATCAACCAACCCCTTCCAACTGAGAGCATATTTGTCACATGAAATTGATTTTTAACATTTTCAATATCTTAATCTATTTATGTGATAAATTATTTGATAGAAATAAAGTGATATCAAGATAAGCGAGTACCTTAGAAAGGCTGTGTATTTGACCATGGATCCACAATACAAGAAGGACAAGAAGGGCGATGCCGAGAGTAACATATAATTCACATTCACATCATTTCACATTTCACATTCAATAAAATTTAATCATTCATATAATGCATATGCAGTGCACATGAGACCTACTTTCCATTTGTTACTTTGTTGTGACTGTAGCACCCCACTCCCACAAGAACCGAACCCGACATCGACGGTGATATCCGATTCCGTGCCCCGTGAGGGTGGCGTGTTAGAGCACTTAATCACTCGAAAATTAGTAACATTTTTTTTGAAAACATAAGCACACATGCGGAAGTCAATAACCAAATAGGGCATAAGCCCTTTTCAATCATACAAGGTACTTTACAAAATTTCCATATGGCCATTTAGACCCTTTCACAAATACAAACACTTGAGTCGTTTCAAAACACAAAGTTATACAAAAAGATGCGAAATATACAATTCAATACAAAATAGAGAAATGCAATGTAGACACGAACTGATCCCGACCTCTATTCTTCACTTGAATGCTGTAGGTATACTCCCGTTGGCCTAACGGGGTATTCTTTTGATCCTGAAAAATATTTTCAAATTTGGGTGAGTTTTGCGAACTCAGTGAGTGACCATCATCGATGGTTCACCCAGCCACATAACATATATATCACACATCATACAGAATTCCAATTTCATATTAAATGCACTTAAACATTTATATTATGCATATTCCATTCAGATGGGACTCACATTCGTTCTTATTGTTGTGATTGAGTGCCTCTCACATATACAGAATACTGGCCCGTAGGCTTAATCAAAACAGAGTTCACGGAGCATAGCTTTACGTGCAGAATCAGAGTTCACGGAGCAAAGCTCTACGTGGAAGCGCTTCAAAACTAGCTACTCAAGTCACAATGCCTTTATCTGAGCATGCATTTTATGAAGTGCATCACATACTGATTATGTCATATCGCATATGATGTTAAACCAAAACTCACATTCATCGGACCTAAGTTCGGCATTTAACTTTCGTGAGAATGCACATAACATAAAGAATTTCACAATATATCAAGACACTTTCAATATATGCCCCACTATTAAACTCCTCGGACCTCGAGTCCAGAATCCAGAAATATTGCACAAACAGTTTAAGAAAATTCAAAATAAATCGATTATAGGAAATCATCTAGGTTGACTCACAAGTTGCTCCTGAAGCTAATGCCTAGAAGATTCGGTAATGTCTGGAGGTTGACGTTCCAATTGTTCCTCTATAACAAATAACAAACACATATATCATAATTTGTACCATCATAGGTATTTAGTAATGAACATGTATGAAATAAAGTATGTACAATGCATATTCATGTTAACTCCGAGTATTATCCGACACAATTCTAATTTCATTTGGATCAGTAGAACTCCATAAATCATCAAAATACCAAAATATAATCACCAATTCCTAAGAACATACTCATTGTACCCATCCCACTCTTTTCACTTAATCTTTCCCCATTCACTTCAAACAGCTATGATTTTTTAGCTGAGATGTAGATCAATGTCTTACGAAATTAATGGTTTAAGAACCAAGTCATTAGGAGGTCTAGAGAAGAAGTTATGGTCAAAAGCAATAACCATGTTTATGAACTTAAGCATACTGAACCTGTTTCGGGAAACAGCCATAACTTTCAATAGAAATTTCTGATTGAGGTGTTCTTTGAATGGTTCGAAAGAGGACATGAAGAGCTACAACTTTCATGAAGACCTCAATGGCCAAATCTTTCATCTGAGGGGTCAAAAACAAAAGCAGACGATATGACGTCATTTTGAGACGATGACGACGTCATCAGACAATTCAAGGTTGGGAAAATTACTATAACTTTCCCTATAGATATCGGATTAAGGAGTTCTTTATATGGTTTGAAAGGGAATTTCAAGAGCTACAACTATTATGAAGACCTAAAAGTCCAATTCCAATGTTTGAAGGGTAGAAAATGGATCAGAAGGTGACGATGAACAGTAACTGAGACGATGAACAATAACTGAGACGGAAGCAAAAGCAGACAGTCAAACTGAGATGTAAAAAGTCAAACTGAGATGATAAACAATAACTGAGACGAAAGCAAAAGCAGACGGTCAAACTGAGACGCAAAAAGTCAAACTAAGACGATGAACAGTAATTAAGACGGAAGCAAAAGCAGACGGTCAAACTGAGAACCAAAAAGTCAAACTAAGACGATGAACAGTAACTGAGACGATTAACAGTAATTGAGACAATGAAGAGTAATTGAGACGGTGAACAGTAACTGAGACGATGTCTAAGGCTGGAGCAATCAAAATAGCATAACTTTCACTGCAAATATCGGATTGAGGTCGTTCTTAGACCGTTGGAAAGATAAAAGAAAGCTCTGCAACTTTCCAGAAGGCAACTTTGACAAAATATATTATAACAATCCTAATTTAGCCCCTAAAGTCCAAAGATGAATTTTCCATTCAACATACTACACCAAATTTCTTGACTTGATGACAACTTTTAGGCTCTTAGAGACTGAACTAAAATTCGATCTCTTCATACGAAAGGTAGCCATATGTTCTAGGTTAATCCAAATCAAGAATCATCTCGTTTGGACAACTAGAGAAAACGTTATGGTTAAAAGTATGAAGCATATTCAGTGAATATTTTCCTGATTTTCACCCTTTCAAAATTTTACGACACCCCAAACTCTCATAATCTTTCAAGCACTAAATTTACACATAACCATATTTTTCTCTTCCCCGACAGCACAGTATTTAAGAACAAACATGTAAATGCCATTACTCATGCAGATGACAGTAACTTACCTGCTGAAAACTCCAAACTCTTCAAGCCCTATACTCCACACAGTTTACGCACTTCACCGAGTACAATGATCAGTTTCTTCTTTTCTTCTTTTTTTTTGGGTAGAGGAATGAAGTGGCAAGGTGGATTTGGTGATGAAAGGAAAAAACATAGAAGTATTTTAAAAGGTACTTGATGGAAAACTCTGTGCTTCGAAAGAAGGTTTGAAGAAAAAGACAATAAAGAAAGGAATTCGACATGACTTAACCTGTCAACTCCCAAGGAATAGTAACCTACTTCTAGCAAGAGTACAAAAACTTAGGTGACACTTGTCACCTTCCCAAATACCTAAACACTAACTTAGTTTCCTTTGAAACTAACTCTTTTAACTTTCATCTTTACAATCCAACTATCTCCAAAGCTTCTTTTAATCTCTTCTTCTTCCCTTTTTTTTCCAAAAATTTATTCCTAATTTCACTACTATTTAAAAATACCATAATGCCATTAACCCATAAAACTTCCAAGGTAAAACATTCAAAATTCTCAAATTTTCCCAAATCAATTCAATTATACCCGAAATTATTAATGAATGCATGTACAATTATTTTCGTATGCAATAACATTCACTACACATATATAAGTGTATGGAATAATAAGCATGAACATGAAAATGCATCTCTACTCTCCTTAATCACTCACAATTACCAATCTAACCCTCCCATAAGTAATGAGATGTTACACCAAACCCCTTTTCAATCTTTTGGAAAAGGATGTGAAATTTGAGTTCAATGAGAAATGTTTGCAAGCTTTTGAGCTGATCAAGAAAAAGTTGATTTCAGCTCTCGTAATGATCACATCTGATTCACAACAACCATTTGAAATTATGTGTGATGCGAGTGACTTCGCAATGGGAGCAACTTTAGGCTAAAGGGGAGAGAAAGTGTTCAGGGTTATCTACTACTCTAGCCGGACTTTGGATGATGCCCAGAAAAATTACTCTACTACAAAGAAGGAAATGTTAGTGGATTTTTCTTTAGACAAGTTTCGGTCATATATCATTGGGTCTGAAGTTGTGGTTTTCATAAATCATGCGGCAATCTGATATTTGTTTGCAAAGAAAGATGCCACGCCGCGACTCATTCAATGGGTGTTACTTTTGCAAGAGTTTGATATGGAGATCAAGGATATAAAGGGGACAGAAAATGCAGTTGTCGACCATTTGTTTTGGTTAGAGCTTGAGGAATCAAAGCCACCAATACCTATCCAAGAGACTTTCGCAGATGAGCAGTTATTCAGAGTCAATGAAAAGCTTCCATGATTTGCCGATGTGGTGAATTATTTAGCTACAAGTTTGATTCCTCCGGATTTAAATCCATCCCAAAAGAAAAAGTTCCTATTTTATGCGAAAAGTTATATATGGGATGAGCCTTTATTGTTCAATAGAGGTCCTGATCAAGTGATTCCAAGATGTATCCCGGAAGATGAAGTCCTAGCAATTTTAGAGCATTGTCGTTCATCACTATATGGAGGTCACTTTAGTCCAACAAGAACAGTAGCAAAAGTTCTTCAATTTGGTTTTTATTGGCCTACACTTTATAAAGACAATTATGATTTCACTAAGACATGTGACAGATGTCAACAAATGGGTAATATCTCACGACATCATGAGCTTCCTTTAACTAACATTTTTGAAGTAGAACTCTTTGATTTGTGGGGAATCAACTTCATGGGACCATTCTCCAAATCTTGCAGACAATCCTATCAAAATGGGTTGAAGCTGTAGCTTCACCAACAAATGACGCCAAGGTTGTTCTCAAATTTTTCAAGAAAAATATTTTCACAAGATTCGACACTCTAAGGGCTATTATTAGTGATGAAGGAACAAACTTTTGCAACAAACTTCTGGGTAATCTTTTAACCAAATATGGAGTTTGGCACAAGGTTGCTTTATCCTACCATCCACAGTCAAATGGCCATGCTGAAGTTTTAAATCGAGAGATCAAGGACATTCTTAAGAAAACAGTGAACCCTAACCGAAAAGACTAGGTTCTCAAGCTTGATGATGCCCTTTGGGCATATAGAATAGCTTTTAAAACTCCAATTGGCATGTCTCCATATCGTTTAGTTTTTGGAAAAGCTTGTCATCTTCCAGTAGAGTTGGAGCACAAGGTTTATCAGGCAGTTAGGAAGTTAAATTTTGATTGGCAAAAATTGGTTAAAAATCGATCTCTTCAGTTGTGTGAATTAGAAGAATTTTGAAATGAAACGTATGAGAACTCCAAAATCTAAAAGGAGAAAACTAAGAAATGGCATGACCAACACATCATGAGGAAAGAATTTTATCCAGGAGAGAAAGTTTTACTTTTCAACTCGAGATTGAAGCTTTTTCCAGGTAAATTGCGCTCTAGATGGTCCGACCCCTTTGTTATGAAGAATGTCACCCCTTTTGGAGCGATTGAAGTTGAGGGAAGTGATAAAAGAACTTTCAAAGTGAATAGGCAAAGATTGAAGCATTATTATGGTCAAGAGTTGAGAAACATTGCAAGCATTTCACTCAAAGACCCGTGATTAAATGGCTATGTCAAGCTATCGGCATTAAACATAGCACCTATGGGGAGGCACCCTAATCTTATCTTTTCATTCTAGTTCTGTGTTGTTTCATTTTTTTAATTGCTTTCATTTGAGTACCTTATTTGGTTTTTATTTGTTTTGTTAGGAATGCAAGATTAGAGCTGTGCGTTATGATTTCAAGTCGTTGAGCCTTCTACACTCCAGGGAGTCCTTATGTTCTCATTTCCTTATTATTATTATTATTATTTATTTAGACATTTAGGACAATGTTGTATCTATGTGTGTGTGGGGGGGAGGGCCTTTAGTTTGTTCTAGGTTATTTGGATTTATGTTGTATTTTGAGGGGCAATTTGGGGCACCTTCTTGCTCTTGCTTGAAGTTGAGAAAATTTTTACGTTAGTTGCATGTTTTACATTAAAAACCATATATTTAAAAAAAATTGAAAAATTGAAAAATTACAATGATATTTTCCATTTTTCTTGCATCTTAAGTGTGTTAGCTTTCTTTAAGATTCCCAATCATTCAATGAGTTCGAGTATTATGCGTGAGATTTGGATAATAACGATGAATGTATAAATTTGATGAATGGGTTTTAATGTAACACTTAAGCTTTCTAGATAGTAGAGTTACCTTGAAACTATGTTGTATTGACTTAATAAATGACCTATGTGAGCTCTTGTGCCTTTAACGTTATTATTTGTTGTGTGCATTCTTTCAACGATACAATTTTCTTGATTAGGAACTAAAACTCCAACTTATCTTCAGATCGGAGGATCTTGTACATGTGCTAGAGCAAGATGCACCAGTACTTGGTATAAATCCCTTTGATGAGGAAAAGGCCACTTTTGAAAAGCATCGCAAGGACGAACTGAGCGTTCAAGGTCTCATATTGGCACGTATGGTGACTAAACTTACGCGTAAGTTTATTAATAATACTCCAAGAGAGATAATTGAGCATCTTTCTAGAATGTTCCTAGAGAATGCTCGTAAAGAGCGTTCAAAGATCACTCTGGCATTCACGAGATGTAACATGATGGAAGGATCTTCCGTCAACCAGCATATGTTGAAAATACTGGGTTATCTCGAGAAATTGGAGAAGCTTAATGCTCCAATGCACCCTGACTTAGCTGAGGATATAATCCTTGCTTCATTGCCTCTATCTTACAAAGATGTAGCCATGCATCTTCATTTGTGTGAAAAGGCAATGACCTTGGATGAGATCCATCAGACATTGAAGCAAGCAGAGGTTGATATGGACAGGCACAAGGGAGAAAAGAATGTTCTTACAATCTCCCATAATAGAAAGAAAGTCAACAAAGGAAAAGACAAAAAAAAAGATGCCTAACATGAACAAAGGGAAAAGAGAAGCTCAAGTGAGCAATTCCAAAGGCAAAAAGAAAAACTTGCCAACTCCACAAACAGAGTGCTATTATTGCCACGAGTTAGGACATTTTAAGGCAAACTGT
>JANZLX010000007.1:12612936-12628637 GCA_025531955.1 Erythroxylum orinocense | reverse complement strand
AAAATTGTGTTAAGTGAAAATGTTTATGAATGAATGTGGGCCCTATGTGTTGATTGACTTCCGCATAATATGTTTGAATGTGGTATCAAGAACGAAAAGAAAAAAAAATATTATACCAATTTTATGTATGAGTGTTTTAGCACGCCAACTTTACGGAGCACAGACTCGGATATCATCGTCGATGTCAGGTTGCAGGAGTAGGGTGCTACATTGACAATAAGAAAATAATTTTTTAGAAAGCTTAAAATTTTCCTCCTCTTGAAGGAGCATTCCCAACAATTCATCAACATAAACAGGTTTGCTCTAATATTGATAGAGGTATGAAAAGTTAAATAATCCTTTCCTAATCCGTGAAATATGAAATTGACAAGATCATCCTCCTAAACTGGATTGGAACTGGAGGTTAATATGTTAACTATATTTCTTTTCTTTTCTATATACTCTAAAATAGAGAGTGAGCCTTTTGAGAATGTTTGAAGTTACAACGCAATTGCAGTATGCGAGCTTAAGAATGGGATTAAAAGATCCTTTCAAGGATAACCCAGGCCTCTTTAACAATAGAGACTTTCAGAATGTTAGTTTGAATTTTCTCATAAATGGTGGATTTAAGTAATAAGAGGATATCCTTTTTCTTCCAAACAGCAAATTCAATATTAGATTTTTTAACAAAAGATTGAGGTGTATCTCCCTCTGGTTGTTCTTGAATGAAGATTGGTAGTGCCACAATTTCACCAGTAATAAGACCATCTAAATCAAATGCAACTAAGGTTGACAAAGCATTTGAGCTCTACATATAATAGTTTTCTCTCTCTAACTTAATGTTCATGATTGGAAAAGAAGTAAGTAAGGATTGGGTGGAAGAAGCAGTAATAAGGAGGTTTGTGTTATGAGAAATTGTTATAATATTTGAGTATAAAAGAGATTCTAAAGAGATATAAAAAATCTAGTACAACAAAGTTATCCGATAAGATCATCTAAGTTACTTGTTAATATTCAACTTGATATCTTAATTTAAAATTTTAAAATTTTAAAATAACATTATTAATTATAAGCCATCTTTTTAATGTATTTCAAATTTTGATGTGTCTTGAATTTTGAATCATGACCTAATTTTAGATCATAATCATGCCACTAGCAATAAATATTTTACACGATCCAACTTGAGCCCCATTTCTATAATAACCGCCCAAGTTGTCGGTGATTACAGAGAAGAAACAACAAAAATAAAATTTACAATGTTCATAAACGTATTGGTTGTAATGGGGAAATCCTTAGTAGATAATAATATCCTTTTCTCCTAAAACTATCATTCATTGTTTTTGTTTAGGTTGATTGAGGTTTTACATTACCTGACTATATTGATTCTCGAAAACTTCATTTTCGCTCTTTACCGTAGCTACTAATTCTGATTGATTTTGAAATTTTTGCTCCAAGTTGATTAAACCTTTGGAGTAACACATGAAGCCAAATGCTTATTCTCATATAAGAAAATATGTGTATTCGTGATGATTTTGGTGATGCTGTCGCCTGCAACCAAATGTAAAAGAAATCACTTCCGTTAAAATAAATTAATGTAATAGCGATAAGCGGATATCGTTCCCAAAAGGAATCTTTATGATAATGAGTTGCGATTTCAAATGAAACAAATAACAAAAGTAAAAAGCGGGGGTGTTTAATCACCCCAATATCAGGAAATCAAAAGAAAAATCACAAATCGAAAACAATAATTAAATCTGAAAAATTAATGAGAAAATACCTTGGTTTCGGGTCACCGATGTTATCATGCTACTATGGATCCTTGATATAAAATTGTAATCATTAATAAACATTCATTAAGGAAGTTTTCTTTTAATTGTAATGACTAAAAACATGTATCCTAGCATTCTTATTAAAGAACAACCTAGATACAATCATAGGTATAATTTAATAACAGCATTGAGAATCAAAAACCAATGAGCAAGCGAAATACATGTACAACATTCTTAGGAAAATATTTTAGATGACGATTAGGAAAAGTTGGACGAAAAAGCCTTGTCTACTATTCAATTATAGTTGATGCATGAAGTGCTTCAGGAAGTAGTCTATGAGACTACTGCTGCAGGAATTTGGTTGACATTGGAGTCCCTTTACATGGTAAAGAGTCTGGCCATCAAACTTCGTCTTAAAAAACGTCTCTTTATACTCAAAATGTCTAAAGGTACCCCCGTCCTATCTCATCTTGTTGAATTTAATTTCATTATTATTGATTTGGAAAATCTTAATGTTAAAATTGATGATGAGGATCAAGTAGTGCTTCTTGTTATTTTACTACCTCATTCGTATAAGCACTTTAAAGAAATTATGTTTTGTGTTAACCATAAAACTCTCTCTTTAGAAGAAGTTTAATCGGCTTTGCTGTCTAAAGAAAATTTTATGCTTTCATTGATAAAGAGGCCGAGGGTTTAATAGTTAGAGGAAGAACCTTTGAAAAGGGAGAGAGTAGTAAGATCCATAAGAATTCTAGATGTAATTCTCGAGGAAGAGATGCCAATATTACTTGTAAATATTGAAAAAAAAACTCAGGCATAAGGTCTTGGACTAATAAATTGAAAGTTAAATTTAAAAAAGAAGGTAAAAGTAAGTGTAATTAATTTGATTTTACCCCTGAGGCTGCTATGGTTGATTTTAGTTTAGGAAGTGATGTTCTTTTGGTTGTTTAAGGTGAACAACAATCCAAATATGAATGGACCCTAGACTTCAGTTGTACTTTTCATATATGTACTCATAAGGACTAGTTTTCTACCTATGAAAATGCTAAGGGAGTTGTCCTTATAGGTAACAATGCACAGTGTGATGTAGTGGAGAAAGGTATAATCAATATTAAAACTCATGATGTTATTGTTAAAACCCTCACTAATGTTCATCATGTTCCTAATTTGAAAAGTAACCTTATTTCACTTAGTAAACTTGAGTCTCTTAGGTGTAAGTACTCCTTTGAAGGTGGAGTTGTGAAGGTGTTCCAAGGTAATCTTGTAATCCTTAAAGGGAAAAAACATAGTACATTTTATGTGTTACAGGGCTCTACTATTATTGGTACTGCTGATGTTGCCTTATCTAAGTCTCACTAAGAAGCCACCAAGTTATGGCATTGTTACCTAGGACATTTGGGTGAGAAAGGTATGCAAATCTTGTGCAATAAGGGTCTATTGAACCAGAGTTCAGATAGTATGGAGTTCTGTGAACATTGTATCTTTGGTAAACAAACTAGAGTGAGTTTCTCTTCCCCAAGGATTCACAGGACCAAAGGTACTCTAGCTTATATTCATTTTGATATATGGGGTCCCTCTTGTGTTGCTTCTCGAGGTGGTAGAAAGTATATGTTGATCATTATTAACGATTTCTCCTATAAGGTTTGGGTGTTTTTCCTAAAGAAGAAGAACGAAGTTCTTCCCACTTTTAAGTAGTGGAACACCCAGATCAAGAACCAAACAGGTAAGAAAATTAAGCGATTGAGAATTGACAATGGTTTTAAGTCTTGTGAAGATGCTTTTGACAACCTATGTAAGAAGGAAGGCATTGCTAGACACCACACTTTGATTAGTAAGCCTCGTTAAAATGGAGTTGCTGAGTGTATGAGTAGGACTCTATTGGAGAAAGTTCGATGCATGCTTTATCATGCTAAATTAGAACGCGAGTTTTGGGTTAAGGCGGCTAGTACTGCATGTTATCTTGTCAATCGTTTCCCACATCTCGATGGCAAAGTCCCAAAAGAAGTTTGGTCAAGTAACTCTGTTGATTATTCTAATCTTCATGCTTTTGGTTGTCATGTTTTTGTTAATATTAATGAGGGAAAGTTAGAGCCCTGTGTTATTAAATGTGTCTCCTTAGGTTATGGGGAAGGAGTTAAAGGGTATCGTGTTTATTGACCTGATCCTAAATATCGTAAGATTTATCATAGTCGTGATGTAACCTTTCATGAAGATGCTATATTTTCTTCTAGGCAAGATCTTGCGCTGTCTTCTCCTTGTTCAGATGATCAAGCTAGTACAAAGGATAAGGTGGAGTTCGTTGTCCCTGCTACTCCCTCTAAGGAGATAGTCCCACTTAGTTCTGATTCTCAAGAAACTCAGACTGATGCCATTGTACAAGTTGATCCGTCACCATTACAACCTGATTAGGTGTTGGCCTAAGATCATTCTAGGAGATTGACCCAATTGCTAACGAGATTGCAAAATTATGATTGTGTTCCCTTCGCTTATGCTTTAGTTGTTACACAAGAAGTTGACACATTTATGAACGAAAGAATTGTTTTGAGGCTATTGCTAGTGCAGAAGCTAGGAATTGGATTGGTGTTATGTAGGAAGAAGTTGAAAGTCTTCACAAGAACGAGACTTGGGATTTGGTGAAGCTTCCTAACAATAAGCGTGCTATTAGTTGCAGGTGGATCTACAAGCTCAAAGAAGGCATCGTCGGTGTTAAAAGCAAAAGATATAAGACTCGATTTATTGTACATGGTTTTGATCAATTAGAAGTAGTTGATTTCAATAAGGTATTCTCTCCCGTTGTGCATTATACCTTTATTCACATACTATTATCTTTTATTGTTCTTCATGATCTGGAACTTGAGCAAATAGATTTGAAAACAGCATTCCTGCTTGGTAATGTTGAAGAATAAATTTACACTCATCAATTCGAGGTTTTTGTTGTTCAAGGAAAGGAGGACCATGTTTGTCGTTTGAAGAGATCTTTGTATGGTCTTAAACAATCTCCAAAATAGTGGTATAAGAGGTTTGGCTCTTTTCTGATTGGGTGAGGCTATTCTAGAAGTAACACTATGATAATAGTGTGTACTTTCAAAAGTTTCCTAATGGTTCCTTCATCTATCTTTTGCTTTATGTTGATGACATATTGATCATGACACCTAGTAAGGCTCTTATTGATAGGTTGAAGGCCCAGTTTAGCTGTGAATTTGATATGAAAGACATGGGTACTGCTAAGAAGATTCTTGGGATTGAGATTATTTGGGATCATCAAGCAGGAAAAATTATGCTATCTCAAAAGAAATATATTCAGAAGATGCTTGGCAACTTCAATTTAGCTCATTGTAAGCCCGTTACTAGTCCATTAGTTGCACACTTTAAATTATCTATGGAACAATGCCTATATACTAGTGAAGCTAAGGAAAGTATGTCTCAGGTTTCGTACTCCAATGATATTGGTAGCTTGATGTATGTTATGGTATATACCGGTCAAATTTGGCCTATGCTATCAATGTTGTATTTAGGTACATGCATAATCCGGGTAAAGAGCACTGGGAAGGTGTGAAGTGAATCCTTCACTACTTGAAGGGTTCTAGTGAGTTCGGTTTGGTCTTCGACAAAAGTAGTCCTAATCCCGATGGTGTAGTTGGTTATGTTGATGTCGACAATAGTGGTGACTATGATCGGAGAAGGTCACTTTCATCCTATGTTTTTACTCTTTGTGAATCCACTATCAATTGGTATTCTTCTCTACAGTCCATTGCAACATTATCGATCATTGAAGTGAAGTATATTGTTACTACTGAAGGAGTGACAGAAGCCATTTGGCTCCGAAGTTTGGTGAAAGAGCTTAGTCTACAACAAGGTGTCCATGTTGTCTTCTGTGATAGTCAAAGTGTCGTGCACCTCACGAGAAATAGTATCACTTTAAGGCTAAGCATATTGATGTTCGACGCCACTTCGTTTGGGATAATGTTGAAGCAGGTGAGGTTATTGTTAAGAAGGTTCACACTGCTGAGAACCTTGTTGACATGTTAACCAAGTTGCTACCTATTGCTAAGTTCAAGCACTGCCTATACTTAGCTGGTATTCTTGATACTTGGGTGCCCATCAGGCCTTACAGCGAAGAGAACTACTTTTAGTCTTATGCCAAAGTGGAGATTTATTGGGATAATGACCCAAGCCTTCAAGATTGTTACTCTTTGTAGGTTTTCTTTCTTTTTTTGGCACTGTTTCTAAATTCCTACTGTGTAACTTTCTTACATAGGGTTATATTACTATATAAATACCCCTTTGGGAGTCCTTTGTAACATCTTATTGATGTACTCTTCATTAGTCCTGGGATTTGTGTATGAGAGAGAGAAATACTTGTAGTTTTTCTTTTTTTGACATAGTGCTTATTTTCGGGTTCTCTTTGCTCTGTGGATTTTTCTCCCAACACTCAAGTTTCATACGTATAAATTATTTATACCCTTCTATGTTTTTTTTTCTTTATTTATTTGACTGATTCCATTGCTTCCGTGACTACTAGTAGGACACTTTGCAACTTCTTCGATATGAAACTGAAATTATATAAGGATTGTGCATGATCCAATCCCATTCAAGATTATTATGTACAATGTACGTTTTCGAAACCAACACAAAAAAGTAAAGAAGAGCCGAATATAATTGTGTATAAAGCAATGAACATCAACTTGAAAGTAAATAATAAACTACCCAAATCCTTTTTCCTACTCCTAATTATACATGTTACTTCTCTATTCAGGGATTTGATCCCAGAAACTTGAACTTACAATGTGAAAGCCCTGACTAAATTGATTGAATTAACATGAGAGGAAAGCAATTTTGCATTTGCCAAAAACGAACTCAGTAGGTTCATTTTTAAATCCCAGAACATAAGCCAAAGCAAAGAGATTATGAGATTCTGGAAAAGATTCAAGTAAATTGTGCTAGGAATTAATGCATTTATATTCATTGAAGATGTTAGATATAACACGAAAAATATTAATTGGCTCAAGATCAATTATAAATTTATATAAATAAAAATAATGTAGAAATTTACCAATTTTATTATTTATTTTTATTTAATTAAATCTGCTAAATTTAAAACAAACTCTTAAATTTTCGATCATCTCTTATATATAAGTTACTGGAAAACGATATTAGTAAGATCTTTCGACAATTTTTTTAATACAAAGAATTTTTAATAAGTCAAACTAACAATTATTATAATATTTTCTTATTCCTTTATATCACAAGTAAAGTAAGTACTCAATTTATACTAATATAGTATTATTTTTATTCATTAGACTTCACTCCACTCAATCAAATGGATTATTAAACAACTTATCGTTTTTATACAAAATCAAATTTAATTTTAGAAATAATAGCAGTACCTTATCCACACTAATGAATTTTTTTAATTAGATTTGGACTCGATCAATTTGTCTTTTATTAGATTACTTACGACAACAAAGTTGATATTTGGATAAAAAAAATTATAGCTAAATGTGTAAAAATGTCACCTATAATTTTTGAATTTTTATTCTTTTTCGCCGCTTAAAATGTCACCAAATATCTGTAGCTGAGAACTATATGCAATGTTTTCAAAATTTGTTGTTAATAATTTTTTGCTAAGTGTTTTTTTAGCTAAATACTATTAGCTACATTTTCATAATCATAGCCAAAAGCTTTTGGCTACGTTTTCATAATCGTAGCTAAAAGTTTTTAGCTAAAAATGTAGTCAAATATTTTTAACTACATTTCTAAAATAATATATTCTAATTAAAGCAAACATCATATAACTTTATCATTCATGACATAATTACTAAGCTGTTACATCTTTATGGGTTCTACAATTGGAGAAAAATATTAAATTTAAATTATAATACAAATAGGAATTGAAAAATAAAGTATAAGAAGTACAATTAATACCGTTCACCTTCTTCTTCATTTCTACCATAATCTGAGACAAGTAATCTTTTAAATAATATATCATATTTTGTTATTTTTGCTCGAGTTTTATATAATGCAACCTTAAGCTCCTTATTTTTTTCTTGAAGTTGTTGAATGATTGTTTTATTGATGAGGTTGAAATATTTAGCATAGGGTTATATCTAAGACCTTTGACATAGCTAGAACGTGTAGTAAGTATAGTATCGTAAATATCTTTTGCACTGAGCTCTTTTTTTTTGTTGACATTTTTTAATAATTTTTGCATCTTATTCTAAACTTAAAAAGTAAAACTAATAGTCAATTCAAGTATTATTACTTGCTATTACATTAATAAACGAACTAAAATATTGAACAAACTGACTTACTATTTATAGTATCAGTCATATATTTTAAATATACAAGTATTTTTCTAAATCAACTTGCTTCTCAGCACAAAAGTAGAAATCACTTTCGCAATTTTGGATTTGGCTTTGTGCTCCACGCTAACAAAGAAGAACTTACAATAACATTATGAGGTAGAAATTCCATATGAATGCACCTGGAACATTAAAGTCTTATAATCTAAAAACCGCAATCCCTCAAACAGTCAACAACAACAGCTTCTGATTCAGTAAATATTTGTAAACAAAGCTGATATCTTTCGGAGCCTAAGAAGCACGGACACGGCAAAATGGAGCCGTGTCCGCCTGTCGGACACGTGTTCGTGTCTGACACAAACACCCACAAAAAGTGCATATAAATGTTCCATATTTTTTAAGAGGGCTTATAAAGCACAAAATATGTATAAATTATCAAAATACATATCCGTGTCTATGTCCGTATCGTGTCGCATGTCCGAATCCGTTTCCGCGCTTCTTAATTCTGATGACTCTGGTCCTACTAGCATAAAGGCTCTTAAAAGAGTTACGGGGAATTGAAGAAACAAGTGTACTTGTCAAGTCTCATAGAAACGTTCTGATTTTAATTCAAGCAGATTATGCTACGAGACACGCCAAGCCTAGTATAACTAGCTGGAGCTTTATTAACCTAAATGATGCAGTTCAGAGCTCAAACACTAATTGATACACACGCCCTTCTCCGATTTATGAAAACCGAGTGTCAGCAATTCAGGGTGAAGCTGAACCCACTCTATGGCTGGACAAGTCATATATTGCTACCAAATCAAGGCTTTTCGATGTTACCCTTTTCCTATGTATACAAAGAGGTTTTCGGCTTTCGAAAGGATATAGGTAGACTATTGAATTTAAGGACTTTGATAAATATGGGCAAGTACAAAGACAGAATTTAAAAGTCTTGTGGTTTGGAAATCAAGCTACCAAACGAGTTCGTAAATCCCCACTGACCGATAATAAGTTCAAGTAACAAGCTGGATGAAAGGATGATAGGGTTATCGATGCCTTCAAAATAATACTGATTCTTCAAATTATTTTAGTTGTTGGTGTAACTAAGTCGAATCCCTACAGAACTGAATACTAGTTTTTTAATTTCAAGTAATAAAATAAATTGCGGTTTTTAATTAAATAACTGATTAATTGAAATTAATGCGAAAAAAATTATATCAATTGAATTTAAATATGAGAACGTTAAGATTACCAAACTTTGATTCAAGAAAAAGATCTCATTTAATTGTAACATTAATAATTGGTTCAAAAAGAATAATTTCACTATTCAAACAGTTAGTTCAAAACATATTAAGATAACAATAATAAGTTTTAAATTTTTATAAATTAATTTGATCAAACCCAGCCTCCAAACCAAAATTTATCATCTATTGACTGAGTGTGGTAGCATTCTATGTCAAATAAATGATAGTAATAAGCTCCGTAAAAAAGACTAAACCCTAAATTCAATAATCGAAATAGGTGTAACTATTCAATGTAGTATTCTTATTTATCATAAGTTAAATATAAAAATTCATAAATAACCTATTTGCTAATTGTACCAATCTTTCATGACAATTACATATCACTGAATTCATGGATAATGATAGAATAATCAATATTAATTAAATTATCAGATTAATCAAATATCAATCATTTATGAAATATGAGAACCCAAAACTAAAAATACTTGAATTAAAACGTGAATAAAAGTTTGAAATACAAAACCTCAAAAAGTTACAATCAGAATATTGAATCCCTTGAATCAGAACGATGAGTTTAGCCACACATTGCTTTTGCTTCAATAACAAAAATAGAAGAAAGACTAAGAATTGCTAAAAACGTAAAAAGAGAGAGAGACTTTTTCTGTTGTGAGGAACGTCCCTTTTATGAGTTTTCTAATATAATCCTAATCTAACTTTAACTTGTAAAGATATCTATCTAAAACGAATTTAAAATCAAACTCCTACGTGATAGAAATAAGAGGGAGTTTCCTAGTTAAACTCCAACTCTTTAAGTGATCAGCCTTATCTACTGCAACAATCTCTTCACTTCATCCAAAATTTGTGATTATCATCAATAGAGTCCTAATTTGATGCAATCTCCACTCTTTATCTCCTAAAACAAAACAAACATTAATTTTAACATTTAAGCACCAAAATAAATTCAAAACAAAGGAGATAATATCAAATCATATGTCAAGATAAGATCTTATCAAATTCCCCCACATTGGACTTTCGTTTGTCCTCAAGCATACATCAACTCAATATATTAATCATCTTTACAACAACCTTTCATGTTATCTAGAAATATCTAAAAGCTAATTCACATTTAAAGGTTAAGATGAAATAAAAATCGAGAGAATAAACAATCATAGGACACGTTGTTAAAATATAGCTTCTCATCAATTCCATCAAAATCAAATAAGCAAGACTTGACACCCTCACAAGGATTTCACTCTATACACTCAAAGTGTTTAGGGTTCATTAAGCTCTCAAATCAAAACATAACGAGTTATTTCCATAAGCTTGCTCAAGAATCATATCTCCACCACTAAACAAAATGAACCTAATGTATAAATCAAAGGGACTTAATAAGGGTTATAACATGGCTTAGGTAAGGTATGGCAAAAGAAACTTTTTGGCTAAATAAATTGAAGGGAATCATGCAAACTTATCCTCATAAGTTTCAACTTAAATCAAAATTCACTGGATTCAAATAACATCTCTTTTAATCACTGTTTCTTTTCTTTTCTTTTTCCTTTTTTTCTTTCTCTTTTTTCAAAACAAAAATATCAAAGAGGAATTTTTTTTTTTGTAGAATTTTTGTTGTTTTTACTTATCCTCCGTTCTACAAAAAATCAAAACAATGCAACTTGATTGAATAATCTAATTAAATTTTCATGGAAATAGTCAAAATCCTATGCAAATAAGCTCGATACAATTCCTTCAATTTAAGGGTTCAAAATTATTAAGGTTATCAACAACAAAAAGGGCAAATTCAGCTTGTAACAAGGTTATTATGTAAGAAAGAAATGTTGAGGTTTAAATTGTTTTTCTAGGGATAAAAATTAAGGTAGTCTTGTTTAGGTCAAAAAAGGGTTTTCCTAAATTACGTCATCATCTTTATATATAAATTCATAAAAAATATGCGGCAACATGTATTCAAAAGCAAGTTCTATCATAGACAAGCTATGTTTGATAACACACAACAAAAGATATATATGAGCACATATGTGGTGAATGCTCTTAGGCTCAAAGCTCACATAGGTGTCAAAAATTGCATCAAGTCTTGCACACTTTTCATTTAACAAAATCAATTAGATACTTGAAATAATTCAATGAAAGCGCTAATCATGCTTGTCTCTATCAAGCATTAGATCTTAAACCAAAAATGTGTCCTAACTTAAGAATTATTCGTGAACAACAATAAAAAAATTATGAAGCTATCATGAGGAATAATTAATATATGAATCATAGTCTTCATGAGTTTAAGCACAAATCACAACATTCATCATAATATAAGCACACTCCCCACACCGAAATCATACATTGTCCTTAATGTATGCATAAGATACTCATAACTCAATAAAGAAAATCAAAAAAAAATAAAGCATAAAATAGAGGAATCCCCTTAATTGTGAGTATCTGAAAATTATCCACGCATGTTTTTTTTAGTACCACCACCTACTTTAGAGTTTTCAACAGATTTAGCATTTGTTAGTGAATTACCTTTTGCTGCGATCTTGGTAATAGCATTAGAACGCCCCATTATAGCTAGGTCATGTGATTTCTTCTGTGTTGGAGGATGTATGCGTTGTGCCGTGAGTGGAGAGAGGTGTAATGGTGTGGCCTATAGTGTGGGGACTGCGTTGATGTTGGGGATGGTGCGGCACTGGGAGACTACTGGTGTTAGTAAATGCTACGGCGTGGGTGTGACAGACTGTGTGGGAGATTGCTGCTGGTGTTGGTGAGGGCAGTTTGAGTAGCATACAATGGAGAGGGCCATATCCGTGGACTACAGGGAGAGGGCTACTGGTGCGTCGATGGTATAGGTGGAGTTGTTGTTGGGCGGCGTGAGCGTGTTGTTGTTTGCTAAGCTTTTGGTGTATGGTCCTACGTTGGAAGAAATCATAGAGTAGAAATAGATGGTGTCCTATAAAGAAGAAATAATAGATTAGGTTTTCTAAAAAACTAAATAAATAAATAATGTAAAAATGGAAATAATAGAGAAAATTTACGTTTTCAAGTATTTATTATTTTTTAAGATTTTAGAGTATAAATCCAAAACAATAAATTGTGTAAGGCGAGATCTCGCCTTATGAGATTTATTAATATGGAAATCCAGAACACTAAATCGCATAAGGCAAGGTCTCGCCTTATGAGATTTAGTAGTCTGGAATTTTAAAACCCTCATTCCAGAACACTAAATCACATAAGACAATATCTCACCTTATGAGATTTATTAGTCTGGAATTTTTTTTACCAATAATCTATGTTTAAAACAAACAAATGTATCCTTAAAATAACTAAAAGAAAAGAAAATAAAGCTATCATATTTTGGGTTGCCTCCGAAAAAATGCAATTGTTTAACGTCGTTATGCTCGACCGGGCGAGTTCTTATCAAACTTCTTTATATGATGGAAGTTCCAAATTAATGTTCACCGCATTGGAAACTGTCATCTCCTCATAGAATGGTTTCAGTCTATGTCCATTAACCTTAAAAATCTTTCCGGTCTCTAAAATTTTTTAGTTCCATTGTACCATGAGAAAAGATATTAGCAATAACAAATGGAATAAGCCATCTAGAACACAAATTACCTGGCATAAGCTTTAATCGAGAATTATATAATAAAACTTTCTGGCCCACTTTAAATTGTTTCCTCAAGATTATATTATCAGGGAACAACTTGGTTTTCTCTTTGTAAATTTTCAAATTTTTGTAAGCAACCAACCTTATTTCCTTTAGCTCTTATAATTGTAACTCCCTTGCCTCTCTAACTTTTGCTAAATCCATGTTGCAACGTTGCATCACCCAATAGACTTTATATTCAATTTCCCCCGGTAGATGGCAAGCTTTACTGAAAACTAATCAATAAGGAGACATTGCTATCGATGTCTTGTAAACTATACGTTATGCCAACAGAACATCATCTAGTCCTAAACTTCAATCCTTTCGACTAGTATTCATAGTCTTTTCTAAGATGGATTTCACCTCTCTATTCGATACTTCTGCTTGTCCATTCATTTTTGGATGGTAAGCGGTGGCTACTCGATGATGCACTCCATACTTTCTAAATAGCATTGCCAGAGCTTTATTGCAAAAATGACTTCCTTGATCATTAATAATGGCACGTGGGATTCCAAATGTATTAAAAATGTTAGTTTTTATAAACCCTACAACAATTATAGAATTGTTAGTTTTAGTGGCTTTTGCTACCACCTATTTGGAAAGGTAATTAATAACCGAAAGCATGTAAGAAAATCCATAAGATGAAGGGAAAGTCCTCATAAAATCAATACCTCATACATTAAATATTTCAAATATAAGAATTAGGGTTTGAGGCATTTCAATTCGATGAGATAACGTGCCTGTCATTTGGCATTTGTCACAACTTTTACAAAATGCGTAAGCATCCTTAAATAAAGTCTCCTAATATGATCCAATTTCCAAAACTTTCCTAGCAGTTCTATTGGGCCAAAGTGACCTCCAGATGCATATTTGTCACGAAAAGCTAAGATAGAATTTTGTTCATTTTTTGGTACACAATGCCTCATAATTTGATCAGGGTAGAACTTCCATAAGAACAGTTCATCCAAAACATAATATTTTGCCTCATTTCTTATGTTTTCCTTCCTAAACTTACTAATGTAATAAGCTAAAGTTTTAGTAACCAAATAATTTACCATGTCAACATACCACGGAACCATACCTTTCGTTTGGAACAATTGTTCATCAGGAAAAGTTTCAGAAATAGGTAAAATATCTTATTCTCTTACTAACCTGCTTAAGTGATTTCCTACTGAATTTTCAGCACCTTTTCGATCCTTTATTGTCAAATCAAACTCTTGCAGTAGGAAAATCCATCATATTAGCCTCGGTTTGAACTCCTTCTTTGCCAGATGATATTTCAATGTTGTATGATCAGAGTGAACAATAACTTTAAAGCCAAACAAATAAAATCTAAATTTATCTAAGCAAAAAAAATTGCTAAAAGCTCTTTCTCAGTTGTAGAATAATTGCATTGCACAACGTCCAATGTTCTAAAAGCATAAAAGATAACGTGACTACTTGTCTCAATCCTTTGGCCTAAAATAGCTCCCACTGTATAATTACTAGCATCGCCCATGATCTTGAATGGAATATCCCAATTTGGTGGCTGAATAATAGGCGTACTTGTTAATAGTGCCTTGATTTTATCAAAAGCGTCCTGGCAGTCCTTCCCAAAGTCAAATGAAACGTCTTTTTGTAGCAACTTTGATACAGGTATTGCAATCTTGGAAGAATATTTAATGAACCTGTGGTGAAATCCTACATGTCCAAGAAAAGATCAAATTTCCCTAACGTTTGTAAGGTAAGGTAGGTTCACAATTAAATCCACTTTAGCTTTATCAACTGCTATACCCCTGGATGAAATCACATGCCCTAAAACAATGCCTTGATCTACCTTAAAGCGACATTTTTCATAATTTAAGACCAAATTTGCCTCATGCATGGTTTAAGAACCTTAGATAATGTAGGAAAATCTCACTGTGTACATCACATCCACACGGTGCGGAAAACAAATATTTTTGTTCCGGGACCTTCCCAAAAGCCAGGATCCATATGTCTATATAACAATGTCAAACCATAACAACCAATAGAGACCGTCTCTAACGGTATCCACGCAAAGGTCGAAGAACCTAACCAGGGCAAACCTTTTGACCCGGGAATAGCTAGAATAAAGTGAAGACTGCTAGATCTTACCTTATTCTTAGAGAGCTAAAGGAGGAGACGATGGAGAGGAAGCTTGAAGAAGATGAGTGTATCGTGTCTCTTGTGAGAGGAAGCTTGAAAAACAACGTTTTAGCAAAACTTAACACTTAAGTCTTTTACTCTCTCTCCTTATACACGACCATCATCGACCATCATCCTTCTTATTTGCTTTTAAACACATGTCTTTAACTTTTAAAGACATTTAATGGCAAGCTTCCACGTTGATGGCCAATAATAATTAAATAATCAATTTAATCATTATATTTGACTTAGTCTATTCTCCTCCCAATAACTTATCAACGTGGATGTCTATATATATACATATATATTAATTAAGTAATTACTTAATTAATTAATAAGATATATATATATAAATGCTGAAGTGGTCCAGTCATACTGGAGTCGGTCCTACCGGCCTACCGGTCTCGGTATGGAAAAAACAACGGAGACCTATTTCAACAATATCAAAGTCGCGATCTCATCGGGACATATGCCAATCTCATCGGGATCCATTTAATCCTATTGCTCTCTACATATTGAATCTCTGTCCAAAACTATTTTATGAATTCTCCGAATCACTCTTATGCGTGTGACCCATTAGGTTCCCGGTTATGTTGGCCACTTAGATTAACACTTAATCTG
Organism: Erythroxylum orinocense; assembly: GCA_025531955.1. Classification (NCBI taxonomy): domain Eukaryota; kingdom Viridiplantae; phylum Streptophyta; class Magnoliopsida; order Malpighiales; family Erythroxylaceae; genus Erythroxylum; species Erythroxylum orinocense. Next base: position 12,612,946 of record JANZLX010000007.1, on the reverse strand, counting down.
AGCAAGTCAT
>JANZLX010000007.1:12575200-12588875 GCA_025531955.1 Erythroxylum orinocense | reverse complement strand
ATATTCAGTAAAAACCATTTCAGGTATTCAGTCCAGTAATGATGCAATGCACATGTGACTCTTTTTCCAGTTTTATTTCAGTGTTGTGACCGAGCGCGTAAACAGTAATCAGTGATCAGTAGACCGTCTTGGGAGAATGATCTCCCTTCGAGCTCTAGGCTCGTTTCAGTATCAGTGGCGACTCGGTTCACAATTTTCCTTTATCAGTTTATACATCTGTGTATGAATGCATATGCCCAGTACAACATTCCATAAACAGTTCATCAGTCATAGTTAAGTACAGTCAATTAATAGTCAGTAATGCATCAGTAATCACAGTAAACACATAACTGGTAAACCAGTCACAAATAGCACATTCCTGATCCCGCCATTATCCCCATATTAGACAATTAATAATTGAGAAACTCATCTAGGTTACTCACCTATTACTTCCGAGCTAATACCGGGAAGTCTCTGCTGCGTCGGTCGATCGACGCTCCAAGTGTGCCTCTATAAGAATCAAAGAAGATAGTGGTCACTAAATATTCAATCCGGACTAGTAATGATGCACAGGTAGGTGAAAATGCATATTCGTGATATTCCCAACCCTAATCCCATTTTTTTGATTAGAAAATTCCGTTTAAAAATTAGAAATCCAATGACTGCAAAATATAAGGTAGCATTTTCTTGTGATTTATAGTAAGTTCAGCATTCAAAGTTTTCGAATCTATTTCAGTTGTTGATAACGATTCTGCAACTTCACAAGTTTCATCAATTTGTTCGTTCACTTTTGATTTGGCCTTAAACTCTAACTCATCTTCAATATTTTCTTCATTAAACATATCCTGCACAAATGAATCCATAATATCCATATGATAGACAAATTTAAGATCATTAGGGTATTTTATTGTTTCAAAAATATTGAACTTTACTATCTCTCCATCAAACTCTACAGAAAGAGTACCCTCATCCACATCAATTTTTGTCTTAGTCGTCTTCATAAACGGCCTACCCAGTAGAATTGAGGCAGAGTGTTCCACACTATCTCCATCCATTTTTAAGATGTAAAAATTCACTGGAAATACCAAATCATTAACTTGGACTACAACATCCTCAATAACTCCAATAGGATGCACATACGAACGATCAACTAGTTGGATAATCACATTAGTTTCTTGCAAAGAATTCAGATTTAAAGCTCGATAAATTGTGCATGGCATGGAATTAATAGATGCACCTAAGCCTAGCGTGGCACGCTCAATTTTTCTATTACGAATAACACACGAAAGTGTAAACATACCTAGATCTTTGCATTTTTCCATTAATTTCTGATTTATCACAGTTGATGCATTCTTACCCAAAATTATTCTCTCCTTATCCTTCAGCTTCCTTTTATTTGTGCACAAGTCCTTTAAGAATTTTGCATATTTTGGAACTTGTTTGATGGCTTCCAGAAGTGGTATATTGATTTCCACCTTTTTTAAAGTTTCTAAGATTTCTCTTTCATATTCATTATCTTTTGGTTTAGCCAACCTGCTAGGAAAACGAGGCAAACGTGCATTAATTGATATTGATGGAGATGAATCATTTTTTACCTATGTTGATTCTTAAGTTGGAAGCTCTTCCTTCTTTTCTCCATTATCGTGCTTTTCTTCCTCCTTTGATAAAGAAGTTGCAGATTGAATCCCTTACCACTTCTTAAAGTCATTGCACTCACATTCTCCTTAGGATTCACCATCGTTTGGGAAGGTAGTTTCCCCAATGCTTGGGCTTCCCATTTACTTACCGAGGTGGCTAATTGAGTGATTTAATTTCCCAAGTTTTGAAGGCTTACCTTTGTTTCCTGTTGAAATTGTTGAGGATTTTAGCAAGTGCTTTAACAATTTCATCTAAAGACATACCTTAATTTGAAGGTTGAGGTTGAGCATATGTAGGAGTTTAAGGTTATTAAAATTGTGAGATTGATATCGTTGTTGGTCTCCTTAATTTCCATAGCTCAAGTTTGGATGATCCCTCTATCCAGAATTGTAGTAATTAGAATAAGGGTCATACTTTCGTTGAGGTTAACCAGGAAAGCCCCTATTGCATTAGCTTCTTAAAGAGAGGCTTGTTGCAATGTAGGGCACATATCTGTAGGATGTCCATGGAATGAGCATATTTTGCATACTCTTGCCGTTTGCAATTAACCTACAACCATTTGATGAACTAGAGTGGTTAAATCAAAAATTTTATCCTTAAGGTGCGTGTTACTTACCTCATTCACAAGCTTAATAGCTCCATCCATCCTTGTCCCAAACTGTTGAGAATTTTTAGTGATAACTGATGTTAACTGTTTAACTGCCTCAGATGTTTTGTTTAACAGAGCTTCTCCACTAGCTACATCGACCATACTTTGATCCATTGGCAATAATCCTTCATAAAAGTATTGAATCAGAAGTTGATCGGGAATTTGATGATGTGGACAGCTAGCACATAGCTCCTTAAACCTTTCTTAATTTTCATATAATGTTTCTCCTGTAATTTATCTTATCCCACATATCTTCTTTCTGATATTAGCTGCTCTTGATGCAAGAAAGTACTTCTCCAGAAACATTCTTTTAATCTCGTTCCATGTTGTTACTAAGCTAAGTGGAAGATAATATAGCCAATCTTTTACCTTATCTTTTAATGAGAATGGAAAGGCCTTGAGATTAATTTGTTCTTCTCTCACCCCTTGTGGCTTCATTCTAGAACAAACAATATGAAATTCTTTCAGGAGTTTATGCGGATCTTCACCTACAAGACCACGAAAAATAGGCAATAAGTGAATCAAACAAGATTTTAATTCAAAATCTACCTCAACATCTGGAAATTAAATGCATAAAGGTTGTTGATTCAAATTCGGTGCAGCTAACTCTCGCAACATTCTAGGGTTAAGATTTGTCATCTTTTCTTTTGCTTCTTAAAAATTAGATTCTTCACCAATTGTTAGATCTGCTTCAACTTTCACGTCTGAAGGTGAATGACCACTTCCTTTCTTAGTCTCTTTTCTCAAACAATGCGATGTCTTCTCAATTTCTGGATTATATTGCAATTTACCTATATGAGAAGCACGAGTTATACAAGATAAGAGATTAGCAGTAACTGTAAAAATAAAAATGCAAAGAAACTAAGAAACTTGAAATAGCTCCCCGACAACGGCACCAAATTTTGGTCAGGTTTTCGAAACCCCCAAAATAATTTCAATTATCCAAACTTTTGTAGTAGTTGTGGAACCAGGTCGAATCCCTGGAAAATTGAACACTAGTTTACTAATTTCAAGCAATAAAAGTGAATGGCGAGTTTTTTATTAAATAAATGATTGATTGAAAATAAGATGAAAACAACTTAAATCAACTGAATTTAAAATTGAGAAAGTCAAGATTACCAAACTCCAATTCAAGGGAAAGATCTCATCTAATTGTAACATTAATCATTGGTCTAAAAAGAATATTTTCACGATTCAAGCAGCTAGTCCGAAACATATTAGGATAATCGTAATAAGTCTCAAATTTTCCTAAATTAATTGGTTCAAACTCAGCATCCAAACCAAAACTTATCATCTATTAACTGGGTGTGATAGCTCCGTGAAAAAGACTAAATCCTAAATTAAATAATCAAGATAGCTGCAACTATTCAATTTAGTTTTCTTGCTTATCATAAGTTAAATATGAAAATTTATAAATAACCTATTTGCTACTTGTATCAATCCTTCATGACAATTACAGATCACTGAATTTCTGGATAGCGATAGAATAATCAATATTAAATTAAATTGTCAAATTAATCGAATATCAATCATTCATAAAATATGAGAACTCAAAACAAGAAGTGTTTAAATTAAAATGTGAATAAAAGTTTGAAACGCAAAACCTCACAAGGTTACAATCAGAGTATTGAATCCCTTTGAATCAAAACGAAGAGTTTAGCCACACATGGCTTTTGCTCCAATAACAAAATAGAAGAAAGACTAAAGAATTGCTAAAAACGTAAAAAGAGATAACCTTTTTTCTGCTGTGAGGAACGTCCCTTTTATAGGGTTTTCTAATATAATCCTAATCTAACTCTAGCTTGTAAAGACGTCTATCTAAAGCGAATTCAAAATCAAACTCCTTCATGATAAGGATAAGCGAAAGTCTTCCAGTCGAATTCCAACTCTTCAAGTAATCAGCCTTATCCACCGCATCAATCTCTTCACTTTATCCAAAATTTTTCATTATCATCAATAAAGTCCCAATTTGATGCAATCTATAATTTTTATCTCCTAAAATAAAACAAAAATTAATTTTAACATTTAAGCACAAAAATAAATTCAAAAAAATGAGATAATACCAAATAATTAGTCAAGATGAGATCTAATCACTTTATCCTCTATTATTAAGCATATTGAGCAAAGGATAAGTACCAGATCTAATTAAGGTTATCATTTTCAAAATAAGTTGTAATTAATTGTCTTTTACTTAATAGGATCCATTTATCATTTGTGGAGGAGATTGTGAAGCTGCTAAAAGAAGCTGAATGGAGTCCACCCTGCACTGGAAATCAATGCAAACCGGATACTGAAGAGGACTCGCCTTATTATCTTGTTGCCACTAATGGAAAAATAGCATTCAATCCCTCTGATTGGAAGTTTCACAGGGAGATTGAGTGGGATTAGATTTCTTTTTTCTTTATTTTTTGATATATATTAGGTATCCCAGCTTTTGCTGGACTAATCCTAAGCCCCTAAGACCCTACCCCAAGAGTCCTAGAGGAGGTAAATTTGGAACCTCAAGATCCCTCAAGTTCCTACGTAGCCTGTACACTTTTGCGCACAAGGAGTCGTCACATACTAATTGGTCAGCTGTTGATTGATCACTGGCTCTGCTCAGCATCAGGTTCCTAGCAGCTCCAACTTCACACTGCCGTTGGAAGCGAGATGTCCGTAATTATTCCGACCAAGGAGCATGCCTAATGGGCTAAAGGATCATCAACAAGGAAAATTCCCCTCTCCCCTCCTTTTTTGGTAACTCGAACTCAAGACCTCCTACAAAAGAGAACCTTAAGTGAGGAGTTAAAACCAATCAGACCACTCCTACTTGTCAAGTGAGATTAGATTTTTGAATGCTAATCTTCATTGCATGTACTATCCATGAAAACAGTTGTTATATACAAAAATTGAGAAAGAATTTGAAGCACATACATAATGGTTGATTTATGTGGCGGGAATGTGTTGCCTCAGCCTAGATTGCTCACATTTTGACTTGATTAGATCCAAATAGTTTGAATTAGGTTGGGTATTAATTATACTAATAATAATAAAATACAGGCATTATAAAGATTACATATGCATTAATTAAATGTTATTTATATAATAATTTAACATAATTTTTAAATTTCAATTGAAATAATTAAATGCTTAAATTAATAATTTATTATAATTATCTTAAATTATTAATTTAAATTGAATTTAATTGATTTTAAGAATTAAGTTGATATTGTAAATTAGTTACATTCATTCTTAATTCTTAACTGAAATATGAGATTAAAAATTTATTTTTTAAAAAAATTCTTAAATAATAGAAGCAATTGTTATATTTTATTTTCTAGGCGGCCCAGTCTAAATACTTTTTGGTGGAAAGATATTTTGGTTTAAAAATATCCGATTCTTCGTGCGCTTTTTGTTGCCGTGGCAAAATCATTGCCCTTTTCCTCATTGAAGCATCTCAACACAAAGATATTTGTCTAGTCTTTTCCTAATACTTATCCCCACTCTCCTCTTAACATCGCGTCGACTCCGCTGCCCTCTGGATTTAGAGGAAAATTGATGTGATCGTATGACCACGCTGGTATTCGTTCTCAGCCGCCGGATCGAGCATGGAAGACACCTCCAACAGGAAGCGCCGCTACAAACGCCCCAACGACGATGGAGATGCAGAGGCTTGGGCCACGTTCAACAACAGCTTTGATGAGGTGCAGTCGGTCTTGGACAGGAACAGAGCGTTGATTCAACAAGTGAACGAGAATCACGAGTCTAAGGTTCCAGAGAACATGGTGAAAAACGTTTCCTTGATTCAAGAAATCAATGGCAACATCAACAAAGTCGTCTCCCTTTACTCCGACTTGTCCACCAATTTCGTCTCCGCGTGTCACCAACAACGCAACAAGAAGTAACGGTAACGTAACGCCTAAGGCTTGATTAAATGTTTACTCTGTTTCCTTATGGTTCTCTTCTCGACTCCAATAAAGTTTCTGGAGAAGTTTAGAGCATTTGTGTTGGTAAAGTTAGTTTGCTAATGCTAGGTTGTGAATATTTTATCTACTCTTTTTACCCTTTCGGCTCAGTTTTATCACTTGAACCAATCAGATGATCTTTTTAAGGCATGAATATGTTTTAGTTAAACGATGTAATGAATAGTAACCGTGGAGAGAATGAAATAGAATCACAAAGGGCATCTCACCCTCTTGTCAAGCAATTACTTCAATTTGACTTTCTTTCGGCTTCAATGTTGTGGACAACTTCCATGACACACAGCACAACAACAAACCGTGCCCACCCAATTTCAACCTTGGATAAACAAGCAAATTCTTCCTTTTATGCCTCAAAGACCCAATTTACAAAGCATAGTCAATACATGTCACTAGTCTAGCTTGCACAGATTGCCCCTCAGTACACAGAGATAAGGATTGCCAAGGAAAAGCTTTACTAAATTGGTCCCCGGTAATACGATTCTTGACCTGATTGTGTATAGCAAGTTGTTGAAGGTTGATTTGCAGTGAAAGTCAGCTGTCGATTTTAAGTAAACAAGAACTCTGTTCAAATGATGGGTGTCAAACTGATTTTAATCCATATATATGAAGAGATTACTGTAGTTAGACGTGCAGAGAAATTAAAGGGGCGTACTCGTGCAAAGCGCTCCAAAGCTTTCTTCCTTCCCGCAAAAGTATGTATCTTGATAAGTAATCAGGTGTCCACAAACAATATATCTCAGAAAACACCCAGTATATATCTTGATAAGTAAACGATAAATATGGAAAAACACATGCACTTACAGGAACAGGATCATTAAACAATTGCAGAATTATTTTTCTTCACATATAAGGGATGATTACATAATACTACTCTTCATAATAATCCTTCGTTTTATGATTTTCTATCCTGTTTCATTTTTCAAAAAATAAATATTTTATATTTAAAAGTTATTAAAACACTACAACTCCTTTGCCAGTTGAAACATAATTAGATGTGATAGATATCTTCACAAGTGCCTTTATTAGGGATCATAACTGGATCCAGGCTTGGCCCACTATGGTTATTTCCTTCTTGAAGTCAACAGGCCAAGTTCAGGTTGACTGTCTTGGACCCGGCTTCACAAAGTAGCTGAAAATACAACCATGGGGGCATTTTAATAGTAGCGCCAAAATGCATATATGAACTCAATTCATTATTTGGGGACAGGCATATAGAATCAAAGGAAAAAGTCTTGAGATGAAAAAACTTTGCCAGTTTCCTTTTTATTGTGGACAAATAATATTGAAATAACAAAATAAGAAAATGATATTATCCAAAATGGTGTATTTTTGCATTTTTTATTTTAAAAAATTCTATCTATGTCATTGTTATCCCTATCTTTATTCACTCTCTTAACTAATGATTGGATATTTGAGTAGATTTAGCATGCTACATTTTAGGTCATATCTGACATTTTTATTCTTATTTGATTTTATTTTTTTATCATATTGCAATTGTATTTAATTTTTTTACACATAAAAAGTAGTCGCTTTTAAATATATTTTTTGTGTGGATCACAAATCAAAATGATCTTCTTTTACTCTAAATTCTCTTAAATTATATTTAACTTACTTTCCTAAAATTGTCCTATCAGATCACATTATACATGATACTTTGGTAACAATATAAAGTAGTAAGTTTTTAATGAAATTCTTAAGGCTATATTCCTTGTTAAATGATATTTTCCTATAATTGTCCCATGAGATCATATGTACTAGTTGGTACGTGGCTATATTCCAAGGCTCATTTAAATTCTAAGATCTCATATAGTATAATTTGAAATCATATGACTTACAATAATCTCTTTTGATGGTTAGTTTTACACAAATTGATAGGAGTCAAGCATCCACTAAAGTTACAAAAGGTTCTAATCGATGAAGCTATAAAAACGGTCTTGAACAAATTGCGAAAGGTTCAAGTTAAGCACAAAAGCTTGATGGAGATCCATTAGAGAATATTAGATGACCATTAACAAGGAGTAGAGTAAAGGATGCCAAAGAAGTTATCAATGATCTAATGGTGGATCTTTACACATGGAGTGAAGTTTTGGTATTTCAAGAGATGAAATTCAAGTTTATGATGTTGATTCAAGCTAAGGAGTAACATTTGAAAAGGATTTTAAAACAAATAACTAGTGCTAGATGTAGAAGCAAACCGGTGTCAATCTTTAATTGGATATGCAAATTAGAGAAACAGAAACAAACTAGCACTAGATTTGAACTTGTAATCAATGTCAGACCTGTCATTATTACATGTACTATAAGTTTCAGAACAAATATGGCTTTGGGATAAACATTGGTCACATTTTTTAGTTGTTAAAGGCTTTATTGTTTTAAGATGTTATTTCCTTTTAGAGTTTAGTTTTAAGATTTTATACCTATAAGAGACTTTCTTATTATCAAGAAAGTGAACCTTTCAATGTCTCTTAGCCTTTCAACTATATATCAGATTTATCAACAAAGGCACTAGTTTCAATTGGATATATTGTCATGAGATTTTAAATTTTCAAATTTCATCTTACTCCCAGTATTTATCTTAAGAACCATTCTCTTATAAATATACATTGAATCAAACAATTTGTTTAATGGAACTGTAAGATTATATCTAACCTTTTATTATCTAATGTAGTTCTAAACTTAATGGATAATATATGCTTCAATCAAACATCACATCCTTGAATTATTAACTTTAACTCTTTTAAAGACTTAGCATTTCATATTTAATAAGAAATCTTACTAATTTATTTAATTGGAACTGTTGAAGATAAGTGATTATGCTAGGTATAGCTATAGAAAAAATAATATTGCATCATACAATATCTGTTGTTGTATTTTTCTCTTTACATAAATCCATACTCTTATGAAATTTGATTATGAAGGAATTTACCAGAGAATCTCATTCTTTATAGATAACCAAAAGTTTAAAACTTACTATAACAATCTCATTGAATTGCTTCATCATTCTTAATTTTTAATTTCTACTTATATTTAAACAATTTGAACTTTTTAAAATTTGAAATCATTATTTCATTTAATACATATGAGTATATCATATAAAGTCACTGGTAATCTAATGAAATATACGTATGATTGTTTTATGACTTGTTACTCCATCCAATACATCACGTGTGTAAGATATAGCAATTCAATATCATCATCATTATTTTACTAAAGGTTAATTTGGTTATCCTTCAATTTGACAAGTTTCACAAGTTTCATATGATTCATAATCAAAATGATACACATATCCTTATATGTAACTTTATTATTTTCGTTTTGTTGATTTAACCAACATGGCATAACAGGATAATCTCGGTTATCTAATTTTGTATTCTTGCCATTTATGTTAAGCATAAGTCTCCTTTGATTCAACACATACAAATTATTTTTATAAAATTGGATTTTTGACCGAGAATTAGCTCGTATCATAGGCTTTCTCTAAACCATTTTTGTTTTAGTTCGAAACTTTTTCTTTTGTTTCTGTTTCAACACCACTATCTCCCCTGTTCCTTGTTTATAATGTTTGTTGGGTTTTGAGTGTATGAAAGGCAAATGCTTTCTCATCTCTCTTTGTGTGTTTTAAGTGAATGCCACAATTATTAGTTTTCTCCATTTGAATGTGAAAAGAGAAAAGTGGTTTTCACTTTAACAAATCTCATTTCTCTGCTCTATCGCTATGGCTCGAGTAAGCTTAAATGGCTTAGATTTATTCAATTTTATGAATGGTTACTTGGTTTATTTTCATTACACTTGGTTGTGTTTTACATGTTACAATGAACTATTGTTGTAAACGATAGATTGATGCAAACAACCGAATGCTCGATGATTTGGTGATTTAAAAAAACTCTTCACATTCATATCTTCTTGATAATTTTTCTTTTGATCAATTTATAATTTTTTGCTCCCTAGTTTGTTGTGGGTTTCCTTTTATACACATTTTTTGGTAAAGATTGTATCCTTACGACTTGATCATTCATGGATTTTAAGAATCTGAACAGTACTTATTATAAGTAATACTAGGATACTCCCTATCAACGGTGGAAGCTCGGTCACAACTTCCTATGTTGAGTTCTTCAGAAACTGGCCGTGTCAGAGCAGAGTCGTCTATATTGAATGCCTGGGTACATGTGTCTTTTCTTTGCTATGGAAGGATTATTGTTCAAGAGCCACGTGTTTGATTTAGTTTTCAATAAAATGATGTAGTGGTTCTTCGATTAGTCTAAATAACTTGAATAAAACCACATCATTAACTTAAAGTAGCAAACTAACATTTAATTATTTTGATGCAACAACTGCTAATTGTCCCTTCGGGGACATCTGATTAAATTGGAATGATACAGAGCAGATTAGCATGGTCCCTGCTCAAGGACGACACACACAACTCGAGAAATGGTGGCATATCAAGTATAAGCAGAACTTTGCACCATATCAGGTATATTTGTTATGTTATTTTCTTAATAACTATATCTTCTTAACTTGCATCACCTAACGAAAATCTGTAACCCTTTTTTAAGTTGTTATTATTCTATTTCAATTATTTATTATTACTTTAGTCTAAGTTTTATTTTAATGTATTTAGTTAATTTATTACATCTTTTATGATTATTTGACTTTTTTGTAATATCTTCATGTCACATTTGCATATGGGTCTATCAGAAACAACCTCTTTACTAAGTAGGAGTAAGGCTGCGTATTATCAGACCTCCTTAGACCCCTTGTTTGTGTGGGATTCAATTGAGTGTTGATGATGATGATGAATCTATTTCTTATCATGCCGTAAACATTATAGTAACGTTGAATCTAAATTCAGTATTAAATACTTATAAGCATGAATTAGAAATATATATGATCTATATCATATCACATATGGGCAAGAAAAGTGATGCAATCATTTTCTTCTTATGACAGTTATTATCATACTATAGCAAAGCCTTTAATTCATCTCCATGTTTATGCTTTTAATAGGCTAAATTGAATGAAAAAAATTTATCAAGGTACTATACATTTCAGCTCTACTTTATACAACCTCTTACATCTTGCTATCATGGTATTGGCATACATCTTGCATGCTGTCATCAAAGCTTATGAGACATCAGTCAACTCAAAATGTTAATATATTTTTGTTATCCATATGATTTTAACGTATCTATATAATTTTGTTACCGAATCCTCAACTAAGATTATAGTAAAATTACATAATGGGCATACAATTTTCTTTTCCAAATTTGAGAACTCTTCTCAAACATAATCCTTTGTCCAAGAAATTTGGTTCACTAACTTAGTATCAGCTATACTAAACACGTTAAATTCCACTCAAAAAAACATGAATGTAAGAGAATCAAGTAATTAATTATATGTCATGACTACCAAATGAGATTAGAACTCTAATCATGTGTGCAGTTACTCCCACTATTTTCTTCAAAATTATAGTCCTCAATACTATTCGAAAAGATAACTCTAATCTTTTTAATGGGCTAGGATCCTATTCAAATATAGTTGATCTTGATTTTGCTTAACAATCCAACTAAACTTAAATTAGGTGGCTAACAACTTTATCAATCACATCTTATGTGACTCCTAAATCTTTTAGGTGACAACTATTGCCAAAATATATCTTATCTGTCATTCCTAACCCTGCCTCTAACTTCGTGTTATCATGAGTTTGCTCAGCCAAATTACACAAATTTAGTTAAGTAAAACTCACTATCATAAAGCTAAACATATTTAAGTTAAAACAACCTTGAGTTTGCTCAACAAGTCTAACAATAAATAAAATCATGATTTATTCTTATAACAAGGGAAGGCAATAATCACATTCAAAACATGTACTTAATATTCTAATGAGGAATTATAAGTTTGTTCATCTCATCAAACAGAAAATTGCATGTAATATACCATACATATAAAACATACAATTTAGCATGCATCCAATATATATATCAAACATATAAATAAAGTATGCAACTTATGCACTCATAATCAAATTATGTGCATATCATATCAAGCTTCATTTGATTCTAGTTAATCTTCATAATCTAAAATAATATTTCCACCTCTTTGGAAAAATTAAATTAGATTAAACCCATTGATTCATAAATATATTACATTCCTATTCCAAATAATAATTTAATTTAATTTGAAAACAATTTTCAAATATAATTGGAAATTATTCTCAATTATATTGACTCCTTTAACAAAATTTAATTGAAAACAATTTTTGTATAAATTATTCTTTTTACTTATTATAATTTGGAAACCTCCCTTTTTAAAATTATATAAGTAACACGTTCTAATCCAATTAGAAAATTGTTTATATATAATCTCATTAGAATTTACTTTTCCTTAATTAGAAAACTATTTGCTAATATAAAAGGAAACTACTCTCAAAATTAAATAAAAACACTTTTAAATTTAATTAAGAAATTCATTTATATTGATATTGATTTCTTAATTAATTAGAATGTCTTAATTAACAAATGAAAACACTTTTGAAATTTTAATCAAGAAAATTATCTTTTCTAATAAATTAAAACTTATTGGTCATAAATAAAGAAACAATTTCTTAAAAATTTAAGTAACAATTTCCTAAACAAATAAATTCATAAATTTATCTTATCTCAATCAAAATGAAATAAATAAATTTAATTAAGAAACATATTTCTTAATTACCTAAGAAAACAATTTTCTTAATTTTAAGGAGTCTAATTGATTAATTTCAATATAATTGAAACTAATTAATCCTAATTTTAGAAAAATTACTTTTCTAAAATTAGGTAGGAATCAATCTAATTATTAATCTAAATTATATTAAAAATAATTACTTTAATATGAAAATTAAGATCTCATCTTAATTAATATAATCTCATTATATTAATTATCTAACATGATCTAATTATGAAAGATAACTATTTTAAATATTTACTTGATTCCAATTATTGATTTGATAATTAATTTAATTTAATAATTCAACTCCTTGAAAAATTACACTAAATGCCAAAGTATTCCTAATAAAATAACCTTTTGAAAATAATTTTTAAACAATGAAAAATACTTTTGCAAATTTGTTTGGAATTTAAACTAGTTTAATTTGAAATAAACTAATCTAATTAAAAATAAGATTTTTTTATGAAAAGAATTAAAAATAAGATTTAAAACATATAAAAATTTAAAAAAAATGTGGAAGTGTCTAGCACAAGGATGTGAAAACCAGACCGGACCGGCCGGTCCGACCGAAAATCGTATGAACCGGCCATGGGTCCGGTTCGGTTTTAGTTTATAACCCTTGCATATAAAAACCGGCCGATTTATCAGAGAACCGGTTGGCTTATCCAAGAACCGGTTATTTGATAACCGGATGAAATTGAAAACCTAAACCATCGTCTTCTCTCCTCTCTTCTCTCTTCTCAGA
>JANZLX010000007.1:12555486-12571728 GCA_025531955.1 Erythroxylum orinocense | reverse complement strand
TTAGAAGTGTATTTTGCCTTTGCAGATTTTTGGGCTGTTCAAAATGCAGCCGTTATGCTACCCGATTTTCGATAAAACCGGGTTATGGCAAAGTAAGATTTAGAATAGGTTTTGTTATAAATGAGATAAGAATTTTGTTTATGGATGAAATTTTGGGTAATGTATGGATGTATAAGATGATTTGAGATTTGCATGAGGATGAATTTTCTGTTTTGATTGTACAAGAGTGATTTGAGCTAATGGCAAAGGATAGTGAGATTAGAATGGGAGAATTTCTAAATGGGAAAATTGTATGGTCTTTGTAGGATTTTGAATAAGGTTTGAGTTTGGATGAATGGAAAACATATGAAAAAAAATTATACTGGATTTCGGTTTGGCTTAGTCTAAGGTTTCCAACGCGACAGATTTCTTGTTTTGCTTCGGGTGTCGGATCCATTTGTTTCGCACTTCGTTTTCGTTTTCGTTTGCCGTTTCATTTGTTTGCGCGCGTGTTTGTTACCTCCGCATTTGATTTCATTCGTTCTTTCGCCACCGTTCTTTGTGCTTCTACTTTTCGCTTCCAGAAGTTTTTGTTCGTTTTCGCTTTTGATTCCGCTTTTCCGGTTGGAATTCGGTTTCGAGATCGGGTCTCAACATTTAAATTGGCTCACTGGTGAGAGGCGTGCAGCTAGAATGCAACAAAACCTTGAAGTCTTGGGTTCGAGTTGTGGCCTCACCCTTGACCAAAGAGGACAATACCGATTTGTATTGGATGTCGCGGTATAACCCGCAAACACACGCCCGGGTATAACCCCCAAACACCTACGGGTGGAATGTGAGGTCCAACATTAAAAAAGCGCGCACCAGACATGTCTCAGTCAACGACTCGTTGACTCGCATATGCAACATACGCGCCAGCAGCCTGTCCTCCAAAATCGTTTCACCAACACGTGCCCCGTCTTTTTCTACATAGATCTAGGGTTTCTCGTTTAGGTTTAGCCATTGTCGCTCGTTTTTCTGCTTCTCTCTCACGCTTCCCCGCCATTGGACCACCATCGTGCCGTATGTTTATGGGACGATTACCGCCTTTTACTAGTGGCATTTTTCCACTGGTTCAGCTTTGTCGCTTAGCTAGTGGGCAACTTACCAGTGGCGATTTGCCGCTGGTTCTGACACTGGTTCCACATCACACAAAACACAACCCAGAAAAACAATATACATTTATGGCAGACGCAGATTCAATTTTCCAAAACCAAAGAGGCATGCATTATGTTCCTTTTATTTGTTTTCTTCTTTTATTTTCCAACAGTCTTCTCTAGCAACATTGCAGAAGTTTACAATTCTTTTGAATATCGTGCTACCAATTAAAAATTTGTAATATGAGTTTTTCATTATTCTTTTTTTATTCCAAAATTTCAAGATTAATAAAAATTAAACAATTTAATCAAATTATAAAATTAAAGTCTACTCTGATACTACTCTTGAAAATCCGGGTCGGGATCTGATCTCCACCACAGTGAAACAATTACAAAACTTTTTCAACTTTTCGATTTCTTAAAAATTAAGATCACTTTAATTTTATAAAATGATTAAAATTAAATTATAATAAAACATGAATCTTAATCCATGTCTTATTCTAAAACTTGATCATATTCTTGTCATATTTCTCTAATCATTTCTGAAATTGATCCTTCTCAACCATCGTAATCACACAAATGTATGACTTCTAACGATATCCAGAAAATAGGTTGAGCAAACTCTCTAACTTTTACACAGAAGGTCAAGTAAGAAATACTAGTTCCATTAGAGCATAAACCTATTTATAATAAATTTTGAATATTTTAGTATTTTAATTGAAATTAAATTTTAATTTAAATTAAACTTTTATTAGAATTACAAATAATTTTAGTTAAATACTAATTATACCCAAATAAAATCCAACATCTTATATTCATCCATATTTATTAAATATCTCATGTTTACTCGTAAAGTTTGTTATAAAGTTTCTCAAACTTTATAACCAAGTCCAACTTGATTAAAATATCTTTGCTCTCTTCAACAACTCGTTCTTTATGTGATATCTATTAGGTTTTCAAATATGTTGAGAATGAATATAAATTATAATTATCATTTATAATTAGAATTAGAATTAGATAAATTAAAAAATTTTAATTTATCTTTAATTATCTAATTAAATAATTATAATCATATATTAAGATTGGCGTCTAGCAAAATATCGTGACCACTTAAATATTTAAGAATATCAAAGCGATTTTAAATAACATTTTTGTACATAATTTTTTGTATAATTTAATTATTTCGTCATACAATGTTATGATTAGATATAAAGTACAAAATTAATTTCTACTATATTTTAAGTTCAATCATACTAGTAATCCTTCATTAGTTAATTCAATTAATGATATTTATAAACTATTTACAAGGCTTCATTTTCTTTGGCCAAGAATTTTTTGAATTAATACTAATTTAAATTCAATGTGATAAGGACAGATTTTAATTTTCAAATTTCAAATTTTTCTTAAAATTTATAATAGAAAATAGAATCAAATTCATATCATCAACTTTACAAATAAGAATTTATAATCCCAGGGGCTTGTTATATGTACAGTAGAGCAGAGCGTGGAGTGGGGCCACGTCTCACCAGTTAACACCGGCCGGAAAGATCGAAGAGGCCACGTGACAGAGGATGTTGTGGATTCTCGTCAAGAGGGGAACTTTATTTGAAATGAAAAATGAAAATGTCCCAAAAAAGAGACCCATAAACGACAGGTCGAGCGCACATGCACCCCACTGGCCCGTTTATTTGCTTTAGGGGTAATTCGCGGGTCCCACTTCTCAGCCCCCACGTGACACCGTCACGAGTTAGAGGAAGTAAAAGCCAAAGCAAAGAGAAAGAGAACGACGCACCGCCTAATCTCATACCACGTGCTATCACGTCCACCTTATTTCTTGTAATCTTTACTTTCACCCTCGTCACATTTTTTATAATCTTTATCTTTTGTTTCATTGACATCAACTTTTATTAGTTTATGTCTATGCAATTAATTGCTTGGTTATAATTTAGTGTACCATATTATTAGTTTAATCAATAAAGGCACTCTTTATATTCTTGTGTTTTTGTTAATTATATTTTATATTTAATTCTAAAGATAAAAATCTTAAAATAATTAGTGTTCAATTAAATTTTTTATAAGATTACAATTGTGATATTCAATTTGTATTTATGTATTTTTTGAATAGTTCTTAGTTGTAGTTTTATAAGACACTATGTGATGTAATAATAAAACTAGTAGAAATTGTGTTTCTTTCTTATGAAGAAAGTAATTGATATCATAAATTAAAATATAAAGATACGTAAACAAATGCATGAGTGCTTATTAAAAAATAGAATAAATTAATAAACATCTCCTGTAGTTTAAGAAGCCTTAGAAAAAACACTCAAATCTTTAAAATTCTTGAAAAAAATCATTTTAAAAAAAATTCTTTCTCTCATACTTCAATTAAAAATAACGATGAAATGCATGCGATATGAATATCAAACATAGAGTAATCAAATGTCTCTAATATGGTAATTCAATTTAGTTCTTAAACTTGATTTAAATTAATAAATTAAGAAAATTATATTAAATTATTAGTTTAGTTAAGATTTAGTTAGTTCAGTTTGAGTTTAAGAATTAAGTTGAATCATTATATAAGGCATTATTTAATTGGCACAAGTATAATGTTTATGTCTCGTATATTTCATCATTATTTTTTAACTGAAATATAAGAAAATGAGTTTTTTTCTTAAAAATTGAAAACTAGAAAGGATATTTTCAAGAAATTTTAAGATCGAGAGATTTTTCAAAAGTTTCTTAAAACATATAGGAGGTTTGTGCCTTTTACCCTAAAAAGTTAGTTCATTAAATTAATGTAATTACAATGATTATGAACATAACATTACTTATGTGTTGGTAATTTTTTCATAATGATAATTGTGTAATCGATCCTTACATTTAAGATTACCAAAGTGTTTTATATATAAATTATTATGTTTTGAGATTACATATAACTTATTTTAATCATAGTAGCTCAGTCAGTAGTATTTGGATATATTAGGAACTATATAGAGATAATTGAGTATGTCAATTAAGGATTCATTACTTTAAATTAATCAGGAAAAATGTCTCCCTATCCTTTATTAGTAATGGTTTAAAGAATTGTCTTGTTCAAGTGAGTTGAGATTTGAAAAGAATATTTTCAAATATCAGTTATAAATTAATCGCTAATTAGTAAGAAAGAATATGATTTATTCTAAATATCGTAGACATTAATTACATACTATATGTCTAATTAAAATATCTTATGATGAAAGAATTAAAGTATAAGTTGAATCATTTTGACATTTCTAATATTTGGTGGTTGATAGATATGTATTTGACTATAATTACAGACATATATTTATCATGTTTTGCTTGATATTTTATACTTTTTTTGCTTGATATTTTATACTTTTGTTGTATACTTGGCACTTAATTCTCTTCAAGTCCATTTATAGGTAATAATTGTCTTCATGAACCAAAAGGAGAAGAAGTCGGATTAAATCATTACATGAAATAAAGATTTGAAGCAACTAAGGACCTACACCCCTTCACGACTGTGTAAAGTGACTATGTAAGTCTCAATAAATTTGTGAAGATTGAAGAATTTTAGTTCTGGTCGTGTGGAGTTGCACTCCATTGTATATTGATATACAGAGCCATGTATGTGTGCTCGTGTAAGTCTCTGTGCTCATGTGAAATCATGAATTCATGTATTTTTTAATATACGTGGTCTCCTATATACCTATGTATAAGTGACTGTATATATCCTAGAAATCTTAATTTATACTATAAAAGGGCATGAACAGAGACAAATAAGAGAGAGTCGAGTTTTAAAGAGATTTTAATTCATGAAACATATTCAAAAGCGACAGTTTTGATCAAGGGAAGATAAAAAACACATCAAGAGACCTATTAGATAACAATGTCAAATCCAAACTTGCAAGAAGATCTAATAGAAAAAAAGGGAGATTTAGAATTATGATTTCTTTTTTATTAGGTTTTCTGCATTTTTGTTATTGATTTTATTTTCTACGAGTAACTAAACATGCTTATTATATGGGTGTGATGAACCCTAATTTAGGATAACGATATGTTTTTGATCTCTTTATTTAATGCAATTATATTGATTGATTTATTGTGATTCAATTATACGTTTTATTATTGTTCTAATATATCTAAAATATTAGTGCACGATTTGTTTTTATATGATTGAGATTGTAAAATCCTCTTGTATAAATAGACCTACCATACTTGGAAGAAGATGCATACAAATCTAAAGATTCTCTGAATTAGGTCAAACTTAATAGTGGAATTCATAAATTGATAATGCAATCTTATCGGTTTTAACTAGAAGGAATTATGTTAATCAACTGATAAATTAGTTGTTAATAGCCTTGAAAAAGATATTAACATAAGATAGGAATTTTCACGTTATAATAATCAATAATATAATTGCATGATAAAGGGTTAATATTTAATAACTCTTAGGGGGATTCATTACTTATACAAAATTATTTAATATTAAAATTTCTAAGCATTTTCCTTTATCTTGCGTTCAGAATTATTTTAATTTTAATTTTTTTATTTAGTTTAATTTTTAATTAAATAAAAAATATGATTCATAGGTTAGATGGTAGAAAATGGGTAGTTATTAGTACTTAATATCTTCGTGGAATCAACTCGTACTTATCTATATTAGTTACAACTATGTCGTACAGTTGCAGTAAATTTATATGTTGATATTATTCGAGTCAATCAGTGATCATGATATGTTAAAAGAACATAATTTTAATCTATAATTAAAAATTAAAGATAAATTATTAATTTGATTTATCTTATTTTAATTATAATGATACCTTTTTATATATTAAATATGAGATTTTAAAAAATATTTACAGAAAATTTTCAAAAAATCACAATTTCTTTTTACGGTTTGACTAATTTATTTTTATTTTGTTACGCACATCAGAGTTGTACTTCCTGCATGTGATGATAAGTTCATCAATGGATGAGATTATTATAATAAAATTAAAATTAAAAAAATAAGAAACAGTGAGAATGATGCACATAAATTAATGTTGAAAAACGGGAGTGAGTAATAAAATGTGGGGCCCAGAACGAAACACAACCGTGAGTTGGCCACGTGATGAAAGGCGAACGACATTTTAATCACGCGATGTGCCCCGGATATTGCGGTTTGAATGACACCTGTCTTAAATAAAACTCCTTGAAAACCAAAACAGAGAGCAAGGGTTTTTGTTAGGATTAGGAAGTGCACAAGGGAAGGAGGCGTCATCACCAAATATACCCGTACTTAACTGATCCCTAAACCGATTCCTTAGCCAAAGGAATGTCCATAATTGATATTACAGGACCTAAAATAAGGTAAACATTTATGACATTACTGTAACCAGATCTCCTGGAACCATTTTTATATATTTTAAATTGTCTTATATCTCCTTTCCTTTTTCAATTGGGTCGTAAAAAATATATTTGCATGCTTTGAAATGTTTACCATGTTATTTGTATAGGATGCAAAAATACACCGCTCCATTTTCCCATGCATTTAATGCAAAGTACTTGCTCTTTCGGGGTTGCGATGATTCCGCGCTTACGTTTGGACTTGTCCCTCGCGCCCACAACGTCAGATGTTGCGGTTATCCAATTAAGGTCTTGAAAGAAAGCCGCTTCTCTGTTACAAAGCAAAGGATTGGGATTAGACTCATAATATATAATAATAAACGAGCATAAGGAATGGCCTAATGCCCCATCCCTTATTCGCTTAAATTAAGTCTAATCAAATTTCATATACGGCAGCAACATACGACTTTTTTGTTTTTTACATTATATAAAAAGATCACGGGCAAAGTTGATTGTACTTTTATATTGTGACCTTTTTAGATGATGACTTAATTGTTTTGTGGATTTCTTTTTCTAATTCTACAAGATTAGGTCATATCACAAAATTTAAATGATAAATTACATTATATAATTTTTTGAAAATGATAAAAACTTTTATTTAGTTTAAAATTTATTGATATATGAAATACTTAATTTAGATTACGTCAGATATATTATATTTAAAACTTTATCCCATACATATTAAAAATATTAATTATGGATTCTTTTATTAAAATTTTTAACTTTTTCTGTTCTTTCAAAGTCTTTGAATAATTGGGTACGAATTTCTTCAATAATTATAATATTTATTTTAAGAAATGAGTAATAAATAAAAATTGGTTGATAATATATTATGATTGCATGAATAGTATTTTAATATTCCTTTTATAGCAATAATGCATATACCCAATATAGTAAAAAATAAAAAACATATTTATTTTCATTTTTAATATTTATTATTATTATTATTTATTTTTGTATAAATAAAAAACTTATTTATTTTCATTATTCGTTATATTTATTATTTTTATTTTTTGTACGAGCACACCCTGACTTTTTTTTTCCCTAAAATTGAAAGTGATTGGGACGCGTGGTGTGGGTTGGTTGGGTGATTACAAGTAGTGTTGTTCGTACATTATCATCTTACGTAAATTTTGCACGTGAGTTGAGGGGTCAACTCAGGCGGCCCACCATATGCATCAGTGACGACAAAGCATGAAAATGACTACACATCACTTTTTCGTGTTGTTGCATCAGCCACCCTACCCACTGTGATCGGGCCTTTGCTAATTTCATGTTCAGCCTCTCTGTCTCTCTCTCTCTCGTGGAGGCAGCATTTCCACTCACTCGTCACGTGCTTTTCGGCAGTTCAATGCTTTTTTACTACTATACAAACTCTTTATTGTCATAATATAAAAATCAATAATTTCACACTGTTAATATAGTACCTAAATGTTATTATAATATAAAGCCATGAAAATATGGACATAATATAGATCTAGTCGACTACCTAGACAGCATATCTGCATAGGGATCACCAAAAGCAGGAACGTTATTTCTTTTAATACGTTCCATTTCGACAAAAGGGTACTTAATCATCGCACTAAGAAGAGTTTAAAGTAGAATATTCCGAACGGCAGAGCCATGTTCTAGCTATCTTTAATTTTATTGTTGTTAAATAAAAATGTGGAAAGAAGATGAAAAAAGAAAGGAGCATATTATCTTGCCGGCTAGTTAGCTGTTGCAATGCACCAAAGTGCCAATGTGAATGGTTGCCATGATTGTTGAGCTTATGGATTAATTATAATAATGGTATTAACAACGCAATGTATATAAAACAGGGAAGGTTATAGAAAAGAAGGGGAAAGCAAAACCAATGGTTAGGGAGGGACTTCGTATTACATATGTTGCGGTAGTGGAGAGAGTGGGGGAGTAAAGGCTGAATAGAGAGGCACATGGGGGCCATAAGCACAGCAAAACGACAGTGAGGGCACCACACTTAAAGACAGAGGTGCAGGGCACGTGACCTTTGCCACCAACATCCTCCCAATTTTAACTAATCCATAATTGGGATCTGTGCACTAATCATGAGTTGTAAACTACGCTATTATTATCTCTCCCACTTTGTTAATCCGGGGAGTCAACGCCCTCTTGTGATGAGTTTTAAGTTTAACCTATCATCACGTGAGCTTGGGAAGCAAGAGGCTAAAAGAGAATTCGCCCGATGAGACCAAAGGTGGGGACACTGCACGTCCTGGGTGCACATGCTTGGCACCAGATCTTACACGACCTCTCAAAGCCTGTGTCTGTGTCTGACTCTGCGTATGCTTCCAGTACCTTTCTTCCATCTACTGTTTCATTTTTAACAGTACAATCTGTCATCTCTCTCTCTCTTTCTATTCCCAACTCCAGTCCAACAGTGCTCCTGGTTTTACCTTTTTATGATGTTAACTATTTTATATTCACAAAACAAAACATTTTGTATGTACTGTATTGGGGTTGTCGAGATATGAAATATTAAAAAGTTAAAAATTATTGTGTCCGTGAACCACAATGAGAACGTCACACCCAGCCAGGTTGAACGGATGTATTACAATATTTAAAAAATATATTTTTTAATGACTAACTGAAACCAACCCACCCAAGAATCCGTGACACTAACGCCGTTGGCCCCGCCGCAACGACGTTTAGGAAACACCGTTTCGACTTAACGGAACAAGCAAATGGTAAACTGTGTAAAAAGACCTTAAAGCAAAAGCGCACACTGTGAGAGAGAGAGAGGGAGAGTTTATTTCGCAGCGCTGTTTGGTGGGAAGGAAAATTCTTTGAAGAGTAAAAGAGGAGAGAAAAGAAAGAGACGTTTTTGGTCCCAATACAAGGAGATCCTTTCTGCATTTTTCATTGTCAGTTCTTTTAAATTGTGGGGTTCGATTACTTTCATCTCTCTACATTTCGGTGTTTCAAGTTTTGCCAGTTGAATTTCTTCGAAAATTCCCAAGCTCGAACCGCGCTTGACTTTTATAATTCAGATCAAAGGTAAGCAGCCTTTTTTGCGAAGCTTAGAATTGTACGTAATTTGATTATAGCAGCCTTTGGTACGTCCAACTCTGATGGATTTTGGTTTCAGGTTCGTCGAAACCAGTCATTTGAAATTCTAGTTGTTCATCTTGGGAGAGAAGAAGATTTTGTCAGAGAGCATTCAAGACCGCGGCTACGATACATCAAACTCCAGACTCGGATTTAACTGTCAACTTCGCCGAGGCGAAGTGAATGCGCCGCCGATCTCCGGCGGAGCCGTGATAACTCTCACCAAACTCAATTTTTCTATCCGAAACGGATCTGAGCAGAATCAATTGCTAGAAAAGAATTTTAAGTTCTCTGCTCCAAATCTCACCAAACCAAAATTCAGTGAAGCCTATAAATTCTGTGGATGATGGAGCCTCCTCAACAACGTTCTTTTGGAACAGAAGGTATCAGAAAGTTTATGTTTCCGTCTTAATTTTTTGTGATACGAAAAGCATGCAAATGGAAAATGTTATTGTTTTACAGGAGAAAGGAAACCAACGCATGACTTTCTTTCCCTGTACACTCATTCAGCTGTCCAACATGATCCAAAACCGGCTTCCCAATCCCAAGGTATGCTCTCTCTCTTTTTCTGCTTAAAATTGATTTATAAGAAAAAATGGTATTAGTATTTTTATTTTGATGAGATAAAAATTCTGGACGTGCACGTGATAGCTATTGAATCATGGAATTACTGGGTGGGTCCTGCAAGCAGGGTTCCCCAAAATCTGAAAAGAGTGACTTAGACACAGAAACGAGCACCATCAGATTTTGGGAGTATCGTCGTTATGTGTGGGAATGGGTCCCACTGAGGGAATTGGACATGACATGCTATTTGGATCTCGCTCAAGAAAATTAAAAAAAAAAAGCTTGTTATATACGAATTTGCATAAACAAAAACCTAGGCAATTAATTAGTAAACTGTAAAAGTGACAAAACAATTTTCTATGCTCAACTGCTGGGGGAGGCGTATGCTTTCCACGTCAGTTTATGCTGTTGCAACTTATTTCACCCAATATATTTAATTGGGTGAAATAAGTTAAAAAGGAAACAGGTAATTTAATCGTAAGGGGGAGGTATTCCAATTAGACATTACGTAACGTGCTACTTGCTTTTGGTTTCGTTAGTAATATCATATTGGCCAGTTTCTTATGATTAATGATTCTTTTAGTAGAAAAATTATTTGGCACACCGATTTCATCCTACTACACAATGAATTCATTCAAAGTATTAACGGAAAATGCTAAAGTACATCATCTTCGTACAATTCAAATACTAATTACAAGTATATCTTGTTTGACTTTGTGATGAATGGACAGGTGGGTACCTCAAAACTCACGATTTTCTTCGACCGTTGGAACGGGCGGGGAAGGCATCTGCAGCCAAAGAAAAATCCAACAAGATTCCAACCCTGGAAAAGCCTCTGCCGCCAACCTCCGCGGAGCATATCCTCCCGGGAGGCATTGGAACTTACAGTATCAGCCACGTCTCCTATTTTAATCAAAGACCTCCAAAGCCGGAGTGCATGGTGTTCACGGTAGCAGAAGCAAGTAGCACAGAAAGAAACGGCGAGAATTCCAATTGCAGTTCTTACACTGGAAGTGGGTTTACACTGTGGGAAGAATCTGCATCAAAGAAGGGAAAGACAGGGAAGGAGAATGTTGGGGAGAAGTCCAACACCAGTGCTATAAGAGGTAAGCTTCTTGAATTGCTCCTTGTTCTTAAAGTGTTATCTTCGCATCATTATTTGCATGGGAATGTAGAACCCATTAACTGCTAATATTTAGGATACTGTAGATTCACGGAGGCAATGGTTTGCCTACTTTTTTTATTTATATAGAATTTTTAGGATACTATAGACAACAAAAGGGCAATGGGCATGCCAAAACAACTAAGTAATAAAATAAGGTAACAATATGTGATCTGAAAGAGTAAAACCTGAAAAAGAAAAGGAAACTGGATGATGATTATATTATTTTGATAAGATTCATTTGATGTACAGTCCATGTTTTCAGTATATAACTATATAATGAATTGTTGGGGTCTGTTTTTGCGGGTAACAGAAACGGCGTCCAAGGCTCCTAGGCCGTCACAGTCGTTGTCCGACAACCATCGCAACAGTTTTAGCTCCCTATCTTCTTCTCAGTCTGTTCCTTTCTCTTCTCTTCCTATTTTAAATTTCTTTACTTTTTTTCTCTCTCTCTCATTGCATAACTAAGTATCCAATCTTTTAAACAGGCCATCGGGACAGAAGAACCAGAGCTTTATTGAAATGATAAAATCAAGCACACAGGATGACGATCTAGACGACGACGAAGAGATCGTCATCAAGAAAGAAAGCCCTTCCCCTGTGCATAAAGGTACTCTACTCTACTCTGCTCCTATACTAAGCTATTGCCTCTTTCTTTATTTTTTCTGTAAAAGACTTTTACTTCAAAAGAATTTCAACTTGGGGTTTGTATTATATTTCTTTTCCATTTACACCTTGGAGATTGCAGGAAAATTGAGAGTAAAAGTGGAGAGGAAGAGCAGTGATGAGAAAGCTAACACGCCACGCTCTAAACATTCCGCCACCGAACAACGTAGAAGGAGTAAAATCAACGACAGGCATGCTTTTCCCACCACCTTTTCTTGATTTCTTCTCAATGATACTCCTTTTTTGTCAAGAACGCAATGTTTTCTTTGTTACTGATGCGTAAACCATCTAACGGGATACCCTTTTTGAATTGCATAAAAGTTATCGGCAGGTTTACATTCGTTGGTCAAATTTTCGTTGCCCATCCTTTTGCTGAATGTAAACTATTTGATTAATAGATACAAATTCATGGCCAACTTCAAGGTTTACTAGAACTTCAAACCTATTTT
Source organism: Erythroxylum orinocense (assembly GCA_025531955.1). Classification (NCBI taxonomy): domain Eukaryota; kingdom Viridiplantae; phylum Streptophyta; class Magnoliopsida; order Malpighiales; family Erythroxylaceae; genus Erythroxylum; species Erythroxylum orinocense. The sequence continues at coordinate 12,559,318 of JANZLX010000007.1, read as the reverse complement.
TGCAGGTTTCAGATGTTGAGAGAACTTATTCCTCGCAGTGATCAGAAGAGAGATAAGGCGTCTTTCCTATTGGAGGTACATAAAATTTTTAATTTCGTGTTCTTTACCTTGTTATATGGTGTTATTATTGTAGGATGATAGAATATTTGAATCTTCTGCAGGTTATTGAGTACGTCCAGTTTTTACAGGAGAAAGTGCAAAAATATGAAGGGTCATATGCATTATGGAACCATGAACAAGCAAAGTTGGTGCCTTGGGTAATCCCTCGACTTGTATTTATATAGTTTTTGTGGTATGGGAAAAAATGTAATTGAATCTCTTGTCATACTTGTTGATATTTCTACCAGGCAGTTGATCTCTCTTTCGTTTGAAACAGGAAAACAACAACAGGCATGCAGAGAGTCACGTTGATCAATCTCAACGAATAGTTAGTGGATCTGGTACTGGATCCGTGGTTGCTACAAAATTGAATGAAAAAAGCGTGGCCGTGTCTGCTTGTATTCCTGGAGATGTAAGCAATCAGGCAGAAGCTGACGTGAACTTTAAACCACTAGATCATCATCCAGGAATAACAAACAGACCAGTGCCTTTTCCAGTGGCACTTCCTCAAAATTTGTGCCCTACAAGAAGTTCTATTACACAATTTCCACCTAGGCTGGGATCTGAGTTTGAGATCCTGGAAAATCAGCATCAAGCTGAATTGTATCATACAAGAACAATTGTGGCTGATAAGCTGAAACAAGAGGATCTAACTATCGAAGGTGGTACTATTAGTGTATCAAGTGTTTACTCCAGGGGGTGAGTTGTACATTTTACTATTATGACCCTTCCAAAAGCCAGCAACTTTATTTCTTTTTGTTCATTTTGATTGCTTTTCTTTCCACTCCCTTTTTTATTAGTGAATTGGTTCTTTATTTTTTTTTTCAGAAAACACAGATTACTCTGATTTCTACATAACTTATATATTCCCTATTATCCTCATATTTTCTAAGATGGAAGAAGCTGTATTCTTCCTTCAACTGGCTTATTATTCATTTGTTTTAGGCTACTATACTCTGTCTCTATGGTATCCTATACTAACTTGCCATGAGATATAAGTATCAGGAATTATATTTGGACTAGGTTCCTTCTTGGAGTTTTCTTCTGCAAATTTTATAAACTTGTAACCATGTCTGTGAAGAACGAACTTTAAACTCTTTGTTGTCATTTTAAGGAGCTTCAGCTTTGCACTGCTAACATCTTCTTGTGCTTTGATGATCTGACTGGATAACTTTGGTTGCGGAAAAAGAAACTGAATTTGGTTTCTTTCATATTGCACATTATAATGAATAAAAAACATAGCTGATGAGGTTTTGGAACAGGTTGCTAAATACTTTGACACAAGCACTACAGGGTTCTGGAGTAGATTTGTCACAAGCTAGCATCTCAGTGCAAATTAAGCTTGGGAAGCAAGCGGGTGATCGACCAATTGCGACAACTCCCGCTCTTAAGGTTTATCTGATATTCCACAATAGTTTTTTTTTATCACAGTAGTTAATCCATTTCATTGATCTATTGTATTGACTCATTGTCTTTGTCTGGTTTTGGAATAGGAAAACAACGTTCCCTCTGATAATCAAGGGACAAAACGTTCAAGGATTTCAACTTGCAAGGAATCCCAACAAGCCTTAAAGAAGATGAAGACAACTAAAGGCTAGTATAGCGGCATCATAATATTCCTTTTTCTTTCTTCGATTTTTTAATTTTTTGGGAAACCCTCTGTCTCATATTTGGGGTCGTTTTATTCATGTCATCTCCTGGTTTAACCCACTCGAGAGCAGCATGATTGTACATGTATTAACTTTGAGTTTGTTAGGATGCACAGAGATTATGACAAACGAAAATGTATTATTACTAACTTTTGTGTATTATCATAGAGGCTCTCTTCCTTTGCAGTTGTCCATCCTAGTTTCCTTAGTTCTTTTAGTTCTAATTGTATGCATCAATGTACATCACATTTTACTAAAGATGACGCATAGCCAACAAAACCAGTGGTTTTGTTGGGTCCTTCGCAATTGATTGGATACAATTTTAATAAGTACCACATTTTTTTTAATTTTAGAGAGAGAGAGAGAGAGAGAGAGAGAGAGAGAGAGAGAGGGTATCGTCTTAAAATAAAAGAGCTTGAAATAATTCTCAATTTCTCAAGCTAGAGTGATCCACCACAAATTGGTGACAAAATTTTGACTATTATAATATATGTAAATTGGTGACAAAATTTTGACTATTATAATATATGTAATAGGCTAAGAAGCAGGGACGGATCCAGAAATTTTTTTGAGTGGAGCAAAATTTTAATAGGGATAAAATTTTATTTTTAATGAAGATAAAATTTTAACGGGAGTAAAATTTTATTTTTATGACAACAAAACTTAAAATAATAATTTTTATAGGAAATTTATTGCCCCCACTGCCCCTTTTGTAGATCCGCCTTTGCTGAGAAGTGTATGTTATCCTCTAATCTAACTAGAAAAGACTTTGTTGTAATCCTACTATATTGTAGTAGAAGTGTTTATAAGACCCATGGTCTTATAGTTTTTTCTTTGCATCGGAGAGTTTTTCACCTAAAAATTTAGGTATTCTTTCTATCTAATTTTCACATTTTATTTTGCACATTTTAAAACACAAAGAGAGAGAAGAGCTTGCCCATTATCAACTCACCTTTTCCCAATAACGATATTAGAGCCAAGTTTTTTAGACCATCATCCTTCTTATGTGATTTAAGATGGAGGGTAATATCAAACATTACTCCACAAAATTATTTATATTGGAAGTCAATGATAAAGGATCACTTGTATTGCAAAGAGTTGCATGAGCTAATCATGTATGGTCAAAAGCCAGAGGAAAAATGGACAAAGAAAGTGAGCTCTCAAATAGAAAGGTGGTGGTTAAGATCTGAAAGTTAATTGATTGCAGCTTGTTTGAACCTGTGTAAGTCTACATCAATGCATACTAATTATGGACAAAACTAGACTCTATAATTAAAAAGAAGACACCTTATATTAAGGCACACTTAATAAGACAATTGGTCAAGTTGGAGTATAAAGATAACTACAGTATGATCGAACATTTAAATATCTTCAAATTAGCACATGAAGATCAACATAAAGACTGATGACAAATTGCAAGCCTTATTACTTCGTAGCTCCTTACTTAAGAGTTGGATACTCTTGTTGTCCCGACTCGACCTTAGAAGGAAAGCCCACCATGGATACCATGGCCAATAACCTACCGAACAAAGAAACTGGGAGAAATGAATGCGGTATATCCATGCAATCGAAGGCTAATGTTATTCAGAATACAGGAAGAAGTGAGACCTATAGAAGAAGTAAATGTAAAGATTGAGACCAATATACAAAGCAAATCATGCTTAAAAGTCATTTGCTACTAATGTGGCAAGCAGGTCATAAGAAGTTTGAATTTGAAATCTCAAAAGAGACCAGAAGAATAGGATTGTCAACCAAGGCTAAATCGAACGAAGAAGAAAGAAGAGTAGAGCATAACTGCTATTACTGAAAATGATCACGATGATATCTTCTTTGTTGGAGAAAATAATTATCTTAATATCGCATATGATGATTTTTCATGGATCATTCATTTAGGCGCCTCCTTCCATATCACCCCACATCAAAACTTCTTCACATACCAGGATTGTTGGACCCAGGTACCGGGTGGATTCTAACCACCAACTTCAGTACCGGTCCAAGTACTGGGTGGATTCTAACCACCAACTTCAGTACCCCATTAATCAGTATTGTCCTCTTTGGTCAAGGGTGAGGCCACGACTCGAGCC
>JANZLX010000007.1:12537485-12555386 GCA_025531955.1 Erythroxylum orinocense | reverse complement strand
TGGATTCTAACCCCCAACTTCAGTACCCCATTAATCAGTATTGTCCTCTTTGGTCAAGGGTGAGGCCACGACTCGAGCCCAAGATCTCAAGGTTTTGTTGCACTTAAGTGCACGCCTCTCACCACCAACAAAACCTTAAGGTCTTGGGTTCGAGTCGTGACCTCACCCTTGACCAAAGAGGACAATACTGATTAATGGGGTACTGAAGTTGGTGGTTAGAATCCACCCGGTACCTAGACCGGTACTGAAGTTGGTGGTTAGAATCCATTCGGTACCCGGGTCTAACAAGGATGGTGGCTTTGGTATCGTCAAAATGGGAAATCAAATGACCTGTAAGATCACCAAGTTAAGCAACGCTACTTTGATGACTAATAAAGGATACAAGCTCGTGTTGAAAGATGTAGACATGTCCCAGATATGCGCCTCAATCACATGCTAGTTGGGATGCTCAATGGTGGAAACTCTTAGGAAATAACATAATCCTTGCTACAACAAGAAAAGTGGGATCATTGTATTAAACATAAGCTAAGTTATTCAAAGGAGAAGCTAATATTGCCTATGATAACTTATGCTTGAAGCTACGGTACCAAAGCTTAGGGCACATGAATGAGAAAGTATTACAAATTCTTGTTGTAAAGAACTTTTTGTGAGGTGAAAGATCAAACATTTGAGCCTTACACTTATTTTTTGGGTGACAAACAATATAGAGTTTCATTTTGTAGAACTAGTTATCCACATAGGACTAAACATTTTATTAATTTGGTGTATACTGATATCTACTAAATGAATGAAAAAATTCATAAAAATTGTATTATATTTTGTTACTTTCATTGGTAACTACTCGAGAAAGGTTTAAGTGTCTTTGTTAAAAAATAAAAACCAGGGATTTGAGGCTTTTAAAGAGTTCAATATCATGGTGGAACAAGAGATTGACATAAAGCTAAAGTATGTATGAGCTAATAAAGGTGGAGAGTATCATTTCCTTTTGAAGTATATTGTAAGACATGTTATCAAACTCGAGAAGACACAACAGTTGAATAGTATAGCCTGAAGAATGAATCGTACCATCAAAGAAACAGTCTTATGCATGCTCTCTTATGGCAAAGTCCCTAAGTCATATTAAGGGAAGGCAATGAAGAAAACTGTCAACATCATCAATCATGCACCTTTAGTCCTTTAGATAGAGATATTTTAAGAGAAATATAGATAGGAAAGAACATTTTATATGGCCATTTCAAAGTGTTTAGTTGTCGAGCATGTTTTCACGTTTCAAAAGATGAATTATCCAAACTCAACTCCAAAATAAAGCAGTGTATCTACCTTAGCTCACCATGAGATGAAATTTGGTATCGATTGTGGGATCCAATAAACAAGATTGTTAGAAGTAAAGATGCTATGTTCTTCGAGGATTAGAAAATTGAAGATTTTGAGCATCTAAAGAAACCTAAACCCAATGCCAACAACAATGATTCATCTCCTATAATACATGATGACCTTGGAAGACAAATTGGGGAGACAAACAGTAATGAAGCCAATGATTTGTTTGATTACAATGGGTCTTCAATTGAGGAGTCATAAATGGAGGACTCAATAAGAAAAAAAAAAGAGCATATTGAATTGTTGAGCCAAAACTTGTGGAACAACTTCGTCTGTGGAGATCAACTCAAAAGAGATGAATTTTTACTATATATCTTTCAAATGAGTATGCACTCACCATTAAGGGGTGCCCTTATAGTTACGAAGAGGCAATGTTTGATGTTAGCAAAGATGAATGGTTAAAACTCATGTAAGAAGACATATAATCTTTGTATGAGAACCATACTTACGATTTAGTGGAGCTACCCAAATAAAGACAACTTTTGCCAAATAAATAGGTCTACAAGTTGAAAATTAATGAGAACAACCCATAGTTGAGGTACAAGGCCAAGATCACTTTAAAAGAGTGTAACCAGAAAAAGAATGTTCATTTTGAAGAAATCTTCTCTCTCGTAGTCAATATGTCATCTATTTGAGTAGTTCTAGGTTTAGCCATTAGCCTAGTTTTAAAGATTGAACAGTTCAATATTATAACTTGAGAGTTTTACAATTTTAGGTAAAGAACACTTACCATGTTGACTCTAAAAGAGCCTTTATGGACTATAACAAGTACCAAGTTAATGGTACAAGAAGTTTGACTCTTTCATGGATTAACACCACTTCAAGAAGACTCACACTGACCATTTTTTCTTTATGAAGAGGTATGTTGGTGGTGATTTTATAATACTTTTACTTTATGTTGATGATATGCTAATTATTGGACACGATAAGAAGAAAATTGTTACCCTTAAGAAGTCGTTGAATAAATCCTTCTTCCTAAAGGACTTAGGACTAACGAATCAAATCCTTAGAATGCAGATCACTAGAGCTTGTTCTAAAAAGTTGTTGTGGCTATCTTATGAGTGATACATTAGGAAAGTACTTAAGAGATTCAACATAGACAAAGCTAAACTAGTCAGTGTTCCAATTGGTAAACATTAAAAAATGAGTAAGAAACAAAATCCAACAAGTGATAAAGAAAAAGAAGAGACAAAAAAGTCCCATATTTATTTGCAGTTGTCAGTCTCATATATGTTATGGTATGCACTAGACCTGATATTGCTTATATAGTTAGCATGGAAAGCCAATATTAGAAGGGTATATAGACACTTGTATAGCTGCGAATATTAATTTGAAAAAGTCAACTTCATGATATTTGACTACCTTTATAAAGGGAATTGTGTCTTTTCAATCAAAGCTTCGAACAGTGTGACACTTTCTACCAGAAATATTGAATACAATGCAGTTACGAAAGCATGTAAGGAGATGTTATGAATGAAAAATTTTCTCTGTGAACTGGACCATGAACAAAAGAAATATGTGGTATAATATAGCAATTAAGGTAAGATGCACTTGGCCAAGAAGTCAACTTTCCATTTTTTTTGAAGCATATTGATGATTGTTATCATTAAATACAACATATAATGGAAGAGAAACTTCTACAACTAAAAAAAGTTCATATTAATGATAATTATTCAGATATAATGATCAAGGTGGTACTCACTAATAAATTTGATGTGTGGTGGTGCCCCCAGTTATAACGGGAAAGGAGAGATTTATTGGGGTCTCTTTATAATTGGTGGGTCGCTACAAATTTTAGTAAGCACTATCTCTCACTAATTTCAAAATTTTCAACTACCTAATTATAGTAGTTGAGAGATGAATTTGGAAAATTATACCACCTAGCATTTTCTTTTAACCTTCTATAAATAGAGGACCTCAACGAGGGAATTAGCATCCATGACACAATCAAGATATCCTCTTTAAGAGACAGCGAAAGAGCCATTTTATAGGGAAGAAACTCGAGGTAATTCCTAATTTTTGGAGTTAAGAGTGATCCACCACAAATGCAAATGCGTGAAGAAATTTTGAGTATTGAAATCCATTTAATAAGGTGAAAAATTTTGGTGTTATCTTCTGATCTAACTAGAAGAGATTTTGTTGTAATCTTAGTATATTATCCAGGAAGTATTTTTTAAATCTACGGTACATATTATAGTTTTTTCCTTTGTATTGAAAAGTATGCGTACGTATGCTTAAGATGAGGTGGTAAGCGGAGGAACAATCACCGATCTCGGATCGTATTAATACTGTCCTATCCTATAATGCTTTGAGTTTCAGCATGTCTGGTGATTCATTCTTTTCACGTTAGCCGGTACCAAACCTACCTGTTCATGACAACTCACCTCTTAGCTTATGTTTCCTTACTCATAAGCATCAACGACTTTTCTTGCGCTATTTTATACTTAATCCACTTGAAAACGTATTTAAAACATACAAGTTGGCCTTAGTTTATTGTTTTGATCCCTAATCCGATGGCTGAAGGATAAATCATAGATTCAGAGATACTGTAATTATAAATTATTACAATAAAGACGATAATGAATTTATGTGAAGGACAAATCATAATAGCTGTATCCGAAATGTCAACTTTGGCTTATCCGGTGTTTCAACTCAACGAAACGACACAAGTTTCTTATGCCGTTTCAAAATTATTCTAAGTATTTTATTAAGATTTTTGTCAGTTGTTTACTACTAACGAAACGGTTGGAGCAGGCATGGGGTCTAAGACAAAGCTGAGTCTTGAAGGAAGAGAAAATCCGCATGAATGTTTTAATAAGGTATAATGGTGGTCAATCATTCCTTACTATTATATAATTTGTTTTTGGATTCCACTTCCACAACGTCATCAACAGCTCAGCAGCCAACAGCCATTGGAGGAGGCCTTTAGAAAATAAAGAACTCGTCTTCATCTTCAGAATTGTAAATTCAGAGGTCAAAAGGCCAACCACCCATGGCTTTTCTGTGTTGGATGACCTCTGCTACTCCAACCATTTTCTTCCATTTAAAAACATTCTCATACGTGAGACTTATGAGCAACCAGTCATCCTTTCCTCAGCTGTGCCTGCGACGACACGCCAACTTTGACACATTGGAATCATTCCACAAAACTGAATGTTATGCAGAGGTTATTGTCAGCTTTCGCGATACGCTCATACATGTAGTTCGTCGTATCATATCAGTAAGTACTACGACTAGTCGAGATCCACTTACTTACTAGATATGTTGGGAGTCTTACATTTGATTGTCCAGAGACAGGATACCGAACATAGTTTACCAATGCCGGATGTTCCATTTTCATTACCATAACCAATGAATCAATGAAAATTTCATGGTTATGTCAACCGCACAATTTTAACTTGTGAAACTAAAGTAAAGCACATTTGTGACACTTGTGCACCAATCTGTAAAATGCATGTCATAGAAAAGCGATGCCAACAGGATAAACTTGACGAGTGTGACATTCGCTGGGACTCAAAAGATCCACTGATATTCCAAATTAAACCAAAAAGGTACAAATGGAAGGAAGAGGACTCAACCTTCCATGAAGCTAGAATTCTGGTAAATCGCATCTATATTTGGATCGACCCAGCGTACAACCACAGTTTAGTTGACTGACATCACCCCAGCAATGGCAGGGTAGCTTCTATACATGAGAACTCTATTATTAGCATATACTAGAGATGACAACGTCCCCCTGGCTGCTTCATTAGATCTTCTCAGGCATTCTTCTTCAAGTTTAAAAACCTCTACAGTCCTTTTGATTGCCTTAATAATGATTATGCATCTCCTGGTAAAGAACTGCGTTATGGTTTGTGTGTAAAATACAAGGGCAGAATTCTTGGACGAATGGCACAACCTCCTAGACTATCATGTACTACTCCATCCATATTCCGATGACCGCAAACACTCTTCTGGATTGGCATAGAAATAATCCTCCTCTTTTGGCCTGTCTGGAATGACCAACCTTTCAGTTGAGCTCCCCATTCGCTCTGCATGAGCTTGTTTTACAGAAAACGAGAATTCATCCCAGGTCAATGATCCGTTACTGTATCTGTCTATTAGCTCAACCAAAAGCCTTCTGTCGAGTAGAATTGTCTTCTTGAAGCCAAGGAATCTGATGCTCATTAAGACAACAGAAACAAGGTAAGTATTATCCCGATTGTCAGATATGCAAGGGAAAATCACTGTCAAATTCCTCATTACAAAGAAGAAAACAAGATGGCTAGCACATCGTGAGACACATTAAAAACCTCCTCATCAATACATTAGTTCCAAAAACTATCTGAAAAGTGTTGAAATAGAAAAAGCTTTAGGTCAAATATATATTTCACAGCCAGAATAATGAACTCTGTCTGGAATTAGGGGCATACACAAGTTTTTGTCCTCTGACTGAGATAGAAAGTTAAAACTGGAAGGAAATGAATCGCAAAGATCATTTATCTGAAGTCAAAAGAAAAACACAGATCAGTTTGACTATAGCTGAAAAAATCACATGCAACAACATATTGACTTTTTGGTGGAAATGTACCTACGGTGCCCTTCAACAACTTTAGCCATGTTTCCATCATAGGTGGGAACAAATATATCACTTTCTAAAGAAACCAGATAATCTAGTGCTGCCATCTGGGAGGAATGGTTCTGGAAGAAACTAAGGTCTGACGGTTCCAATAGTGTTTCCTTCCTGACCTGTTTCACGACAATTCAAAAGCAACTAGTTAACAAAGGTGAGCATCGACAATTTGCACATGTTTAAACACTTAAATACAAGTCCAAGCTACTAACCAGTCTGGGAAAATCTGCAGCAAGGCTAGCCATTCTCCTTTCTCCGCCATATATCTCACCAGCGGCTATATAGATCTGCATAGTTGAGTCAATGTCCAAAGCCCTCAATGTAAGGGCTGTCTCTTCTGGTGTTAAAGGGCATAATCCATCCTTCCTTTTCAAGTCAGAATTTATTATTTTCTCCTTCCACCAGGGATAAGCATATCTGTTGAAATAAGTAAACCAATTCAACATAACATTGAGATAATATTTCATGCAATTGGTACTGATAGTGAAGAAAGAAATAAACAAAGCTCACCTCATTCTTGTCAATTCTTCTACTTCATCCTTGTTGCAACCTTGAGTACATCCCGAAAATGCCAACATGTCCATTTCATATCTAAGGTGAAGCACCAGGAAAGGACCATTTTTCCTTAAAAGTCTAATTACTCTCTTACCCAATTCCTCAATCTGAGAAGTGAATCTCAGAGCACTAAAGTTTACACGACAACGCAGCTTCTGAATCTCCAGTGGTTGATGATTATTGGCTAATCGAGCATCAGTTCTATTTAGATGCACAACTTTGTACTTCCGTATCAAAGGAAGAATCTGTGCGCATAATGAAAAGGGACCAAAAAGAAAAAATCTAAATGAGACAAATAAATATGTAAGAGATTATAACAACCCTACATATGTCAAAAGGCTAAAGTGGCTGAAGTGGCAACACAGGTTATAGGTTTAATTAAGGTTAAGAAAGTAGATGCAAAATGATAGCAGTGATGGTCGGCATTTGTGGAATAGAAAGAAGGACTTTTCATAAAAGAACCAACCAGATTATGATAGTACGAAATATCTGACCAACTAACTGGTGCCATGGTATAAGTCATCCCTAGTTCCACTCTTCTCTTCAGTCTAGGAGGCAATTCTTTCAATATTCGGACCTCATCTCTCAATGAAGAGATAAAATGATCCACATCAAATATGTCTTGGAATTCACTGCCATGAGGTAAAAACAAAAGGGCGAGTTATGAGACAATGGTAAGAAAATTACAAAAATTCAAAATCAGCGATAATATTTCAATTTAAACAGACATGTTATCGAAATTGACCTCTTATGAAACCTTTTAGCAAGATAGGAATCGTGAAATTTTCAGTTTTGCAACGTTGATAGATAGTGAAATATTCTCTAGCTGCAAAAATTCATGAAAAGATAAGTTGACGCACCTTGGATCAGCCCAAAATGAGGTTTTATCCAGTTCTGGGACTATAAGAGTGACGTTTAGATGTCTGGCGATGGCTACCATATCGCAAATCTGTCATGAAGTACATGATTAAACTAAACGATCATTAGATAAGAAACATACGAAGATTGAATAGTATCAAACGGTACAACCATCCATTAAGAAGAGGTGGAACCCATGGCAAATTAAGCTGAGCAAATGACTCACCGCTGCCCTCATTTGATTGAGACCTCCATTGCATGAAACCATCAGATATCCATTGTTCTTATACACCCCTAGAAAAAAACAAGCCAACAATCCGATTCATCACCAGAAACAAAGAGAGAAAATAACCAAGTAATTCAATGGAAGAAAACAAGAAGCCAACGAGTTTGAAACACGCTGATTAAATGCATTATGTATTAGTTAAACTCGAGAGACATTTTGCAATAGCGTCGCTTTGTTAAAATGAACACTTGTCACAATGAAAAAGGATTTTATCCAGCTCCAAAAGCAATCTACCCATAAACACCAATCTGGGGCATCACGCCCCACGTAATAAAAAAAAAGTTTATTCTTGATCTGAAAACGAATGACCACTCACTCTTTGGTGTCAAAACGAGGGCGGGCACGGCGGGGACTTTCTCTTGCAAGGCGGAGATGGCGGATACTTCGTGAGAAAAACAAGAAGGCCAACCCTTCAAAACCCTCGGGCCCCACATCTCACCGATCGTCGTCAACTGAACGATGCAAGTCCATAATAGCACCGACGTGGTGGCTCGTATCATCCAAAGCTTCATTTTGGATCGTGATATAGTCTTCACCTTCTCCACACCTTTCACCAACCCCATCTATTCTCGTTATCTCTTTCACCCCTCTCTAACCTGCACATTTGCATAATACACACATGCACATTACCAGCTGTTTTCCCAATTTCTCCGAATCAATGTAGGCTTAAATAAAAGCCCAAGCTTCAACCAAACTACACCTGGCACGAAACTATAACCCAAAAAAGATCGAAACTTCCCTTCCTTGCCCTGTTTCCCCTATTCAGAATCTTCAAGATCCCAGCACTAAAACAAATTCCCAAATATAGAACCCCCCAAAAATGGCACCGAGAATAACCCAATTTTAATTCAGATCGCGAGAACAAAATTAACAAAACAATCCCCAAAAGTTGAAAATGTTCACTTCATACGCTATTCAGGAAAACCCTACTTCACTCTCCCATTACCCAAAATATCATCCACCTCAATTCCCCACGATCTCTTAAAAAAATCCCGGCGAGAGAATCGAATCGAATCACAACTGGCCGGCGGCTACCAAACCATGTGATAAAAAATAGAGAAGAAGAGGAGAAAGAAAGAAAGAGAGAGAAGTTGGGGAATTTATTACGAAAACACCAACAATGGTCGCGACGTGGTCGTTATAAGAGGAAAAGGAAAAAAAGAAGAAGAAGCTAATGAATGGGTGTGAATTGTGAAACCAGACACCGTCTGTCACCACTCCCCTCGCATTCGGATGTTTTTGAGTTTTTTATTAAAAAAACAAATATTCTTACATCAACCCTGGGTGAATTCATGAGTGCCACTGCCAGCAGATAGCCGGGACCACTGGAGTAAATCTTTCAGGCCGTGGATTGCAGACACGTCGATGTTTCATACAGCGCGTTACTCTACGATTGGCTGTTGAGCATTAACTCTGTTGTCGATGCGCCGACAATATATCGCGATAGTTTCGCCGGTAATTGAACCATAAATAAGAGTTAGTCAAATTAAGTTGGTAATGGCGCCATTATACCGTCAAACTTTGGAATTTAATGATAGGAGTCATTTTAGGTCAATCTCCTAAATTTTTATAATAATCTAAAAAGCGAAAACCAAAGGGATAAAGTGGAAAACAATTTTAGCATCTCGCTTTCTATTTTTAGTATAAATATAATTTACGAAAGTAATATTCCGTTCACATTGAGAATGAACATGACACTGTTAATACCAATGTATAAAATAAAATAATAAATATTATTAAATGGCCCAAATTTTGTGGTTTAATTATTAAATTTTATGAGCCACTTAAAAAGAGATAATTATTAAATAAAATAATTATTATTGTACATATTTTACAACTTCTAATTATGTTGCTATTCAATAGAAAGCTTCATCTATTATGAAGCTTAATGGGCTTAATTTTACTAAAAGCTGGGAACAAGTTTAGTACAACCTAAAAATCCTAGGTGTTAACTTAGCACTCCACACCAAGACGTTGTTGCTCTTACTAATACTAATAATGCTAAAGAAAAATCTTTCATTAAACTGTGGGAATAATAAAATATAATAAGGTTAACATTACGCAAATGACTATAACTAGCAACATTAAGGCTATAATTCCTATAACTGAAAATACCAAGAAGTATATTATTTGTTGAAGATGTTTCTTAGTCTAACTTTGCTAATAAGTCACTTGTTGGGTATGCTAACTACTATAGAGTTTAATGGTTATCATACTATGCATGAGCATATTACTAAAATGACAACTACAACATTAAGATTATGATCTATAAGAATGGAAGTGAGTGAAGGTTTCCTTTTGTAATTTATTATTAACTCCTTACCTTGTTAATATGTCTATTCTAAATGAGTTATAATACTATAACAAATTTATTAACTCCTTGCCTAGTGCTTTAGTATGTTTCCAATTAAATTTAGTGAAAATTCCTTATATTACTCGGTGGATTGATTCTGGATGTAATACTTATATTACCAATTCGATGTAAGGATTACTTACAATCCAAACTATAAATCCAAATGAAAAATTAGTCTCTATAGGAAACCAAGTCAAAGCTTCAGTTAAAAATGTTGGAACCTATCGTTTGATTTTAGACATTAGACATCATTTAGACCTTTTCCAAACTCTTTATGTTCCTATTATTTCTCAAAACCTAATTTCTTTGTCAAAACTTGATATTGTTGGATATTCTTTTAAACTTGATAATGAATGTTTTAGTTTGTTCAAATATATTTGCCTTAATGGTTTTGGTGTCATTTAAAATGGATTATATAAATTAAAACTTGATAATCTTTTTTTTAACTCTATTAACCTTGTATTATAATGTTAGTAATAAACAAGGTTTTATAAGTGAAACTTTAACTTACTTGTGGCATAAATATTTTAATCATATATCTAAAGAAAGAATGATCATATTAGTATAGAATGAAATACTTCTAGTTTTAGATTTATTGATCTGGGCATTTATATGGATTGCATTAAATGAAAAAATATATAATGCACAATTAAGAAAGAAGTTACAAGAAACACATAACTCCTTAAAATTATACACATTGATATGTATAGGCCTTTCAATGTTCTTTTTTGTTTAGTGAAGAAAATGTTTTTCATAACTTTTATTGATGAATTTTCACATTATGACTATATTTATTTGCTGCATAAAAATTGCAACCAATAGATGCCTTAAAGGTTTTCCTTAGTGAGTAGTAAGATAGTTAGATAAAAAGGTGAAAATAATCAAATCTAATAGGGGTTGTGAATATTATGGGAGATATAATGTCCTATTCTAATTGCTAAATTTATTGAAAAGAGAGGAATATACGCTTAAAACATAATGCTAGGTACACCACAATAAAATAATGTAGGTAAATGACTTAATTATACTTTAATGGACATAGTTAAGAGTATGATGAATTATTGTTCTTTACCCTTATCATTGTGGATGTATGGTTTGAAAACTAACATTTATTTACCAAATAAAGTTCTTAGTAAAGCAGTTTCTAAGACACCTTTTAAACTATGAACATGAAGGAAATCTAGTTAAAGCACCTACATGTTTGAGGTTGCCTGACAGAAGTAACAATCTAATTCAAGAACAACCAGTGGATTCTTCATTTGTTATCCAAAAAAGTATAAAAGATATAGATTTTATCATCCTAGCCATAGTATGAAGTATGGGATACTGTTAAATCCCTAAAGAGATGTAAGATAGTCGAGTGCAAATATGTCTTTAAGATCAAATGCGACTTTAATGTTAATATCAAACAATATAAAGCTAAACTTGTCACAACAATTACAATCAAAAGGTTAGTATTGATTATACTGAGACATTTTTCTTGCTTTGAGAAATGACTTATTCAAAATTATTATGGAATGGTATCTCATTGTGATTTAGAACTCCATTAAATGGATGTGAAAACACCTTTCAAAATGGGACTTTAGAGGAAGGAATACATATGGATTAATGTTAGGGCACATTGAAGGAAAGAAAATATATGGTGTGTAAATTTAAGAAATCAACATATGGACTTAAGCAAGCCTCTCGATAATAGTATCTCAATTTTAATGATATCATTATTCTTTTGGACATAAAGAAAACATTATTGATAGATGTACATATCTAAAAGGTTAGTGGAAACAAATTTATGTTTCTAGTCATACGTTGATGACATCTTATTTACTATTAATGATCTCAGTTTATTACATGATACCAAGAAGTTCCCTATAAACATTTTAATATGAAATATATGGGTGAGGACACGGGATTATCAACAATATTGCCAAATCATTTAAAATTTATTGTAATAATTCCAAAATAATCTTCTTTTAAAAAATGACAAGTATTCAAAGGATGGTAAACATATGGAAATTAAAAACTTCGTTGTTAAAGAAGAAGTTCAAAAACAAAGAATGTCAATCAAACATATTAGTACAAAAACATTAACACCAAAGATGTTTAATGAACATGTCAAAAGAATGGCATTACTTGGTTCCATGATTGAACAAAATATTATTACTTATGTATTTTATGCATTTGACACTCCGAACTGATTTGCGTATTGTTTTTGATATTTAAGTATCTTTTTTGTTGTTGTTAGTATATATACATGAATGATTATGTGAATTTTATTACAAAAACAGATTATTTGAATTTTAATAGGATTTGTCTTTTACAAAAACATTATTATAAAACCATTACGATATATATCATTATAGATCATATAAGTTTTAAACTAGTTTTGTGATATATAGAAGGGAGTACAACAACAACAACAATAACAACAACCTAGTAAATGTCTTGTTAAACGTAAGGTCTAAAGAGATTCAAAAGTGTGCAGTCTTATTCTGAGCTGGTAGAGATGTTGTTTATGATAGACTAGTAAATGATGCATATTAAACTAATAAAGCCATAATAATAAATAATAAAATCAAAATTAAAATAGACATAAAAGATGATGATGATAATGATAAGAAGAACAACAACAACAATAACAATAAGAAAAACAATAAAAATAACAACACCAACAACAACAATAATAACAACAACTTACGTGGAGCCATAAAATTTATATATTTTTTAATTATATAGATAAATATGATATTTGTAAATATTAAAAAAACTAAAAATCACTAAAATGTCATATGTATAAATAATAATTAAATGTTTAATTTCAATACAAATGTACATATGTTTTGTATTGTAAAGTTAAAAGAATTACTAAAAAATGAAATATGTTTTGTATTGTAAAGTTAAAAGAATTACTAAAAAATGAAATATACTCCTTGTAATAGAGAACTACACTTTTTATAAAGTCGTAATAAAGAACTACAGTTTCTATAAAGCCGTTATAAATTTATTTTATCTGCAGGTCCCACATTGCAATTCCCTTATAAAGTTATAATAACATGCAAATAAAATATAATAAAATAAATCATTAAAAAAGTTGTCTAAGTCACTTCCTTTCTTTTTTGTCTAAGTTACTTATTTTTTTGTCCAAGTTACTTATTTTTTTGTCTAACTCACTTCCTTTTTTCTTTGTGAGTTTTGGGAATATCCCCATTCATAGGTCCGAGACTCATATCTATGAATTGAAAGGTTTGAATGATCCACTCTGCAATCAGCTGTTAGAACCAATAGGTCTTCAAATTATTCATTTGAAAGGTCAATGATGTCATCAAGCCATTAGTAATGTCATTATAATGGAATCAGATTTTAACATTTTATAAAAGTTAGGTCTTAAGTATTATCTTTGAAATGTTATGGTTAAGTTTGTCAACTAATGTAAAAATTAGGGCCAAATCGACCCTTTTGTCAATTTTTTTAAAAACATGGGTCCCATCTTGCCACGTCAACAATGAAATGGTACTTGGGGCCCACAAAAAATAAAATAATAAAAATTACCATGTCAATACTAATCTGGTACTTAACAGACGTGGTTAAATTTTCTGTTATGGTGGGATTCAATTGTAACGTTTTCTAAATGTTATGATCAAATTTGTCAATTGGACAAAAACTTATAGTCAAAAGTGACCCTTTTGTTTATGCAAAATTATCTAAAGTCAAATTATTAGGTAGGAAGAAAACATTAATCTATTTATAAAAATGTTTCATAAAATATTATGAATTTTAATTGCAGATTTATGTGTGCTTGAAATGTTAACAAGTTATGGGATTGATTTCTAAAATTTCAATTTCATGGAGTTATGTAAATTATGTTGATAAGTCAGTGTAGGATCCGATCACATTCATAATAGAATGAAAATTAAACTTTTTTGTATGATTTTCTAAAAGCCAAGTTTACTTAAATTTTATAAAATGATTAATAGGTAAATCATAATAAAACATAAATCTTATTTTGTACCTTATTATGAAGTTTGATCATTTTCTTGTTTTTTTTATGAACAATTTCTGAGATCAGCTTATCTTAACTACCATAGCTGTATAAGTATCTGACCTCTAATAGTATCTATAAAATATATTGAGAGAACTCTACAAATGTTGTGGAGAGGGTTAGCTAAGGAGTACTAGCTCCCTTAAAGCTTAAATTTATTTATAATAGGTTTTGAAAATTATAGTAATTTAATTGAAATTAATCTCAATTAAACTTTAATTCTAATTAAATACCAATTACGTTCAAATAAGATCCAATATTTCATTTTGATTTTTATTTATTAAGTATTTCATAGTTAATCATAAAATTTTTCAAACTTTGTAGTCAAGTTCAATTTGATTAAAATATTTTTTCTCTTTTCAACCGTTCTTTTTATACGACCTATTAGGTTCTCAAGTATGCTAACAATAGATATGAATTATCACTATCATATTTAAAATTAGATAAATTAAACTCTTTTAATTTATCTTTAATTCTCTAATTAAATAGTTTATGTCTATATATCAATATTGGAATTTAGTAATATATTATGGTCACCCAAATATTTAGGAATATCGCGATGACTAACCAACAAATTATTGCAATTTGTCCCGAATTATACTCTTTGTAATTGATATTACATTAGTTGTTATATGTTCTTTAGCAAACTATTCTAAATAAAGAATAAAACAATATTTATTTTACAAGAAGAAGTTAATTAAAAAATATTAATATAATATTCTATATAAAAGGCATATAAGATTAAATTCAAGTTTTATAATAAATTATTCCAAGAACTAATTTATATATTAAAAATTTATAATAGAATTCATTTGGCATGTAAATATGTTTTAAAACATTACATAAATTAATTGAACAATATTTTCTTAGCTTTAAAATCATGTGAAGTTAAGTAATTAGTAAAAATAATGTGAAGATATGCCACTCTATTTTTATATGAAATAATTCCTATGAAAACATGATAATATCTTTTTCCTTCTCAAAAATTAATACGACTTGCTTTGGATCTTATACCTTTTTGCATCATCTGATACTCGCAGTGAAAATGCTCTTCACTGGAAATAATTTTTTGTCAGTTTAAGAAACTGCATGACTTAGTGTTGTGTTCTAATGGGAAATTAGTTATCATTACAGTAATATCACAGATTAGGAAATAAAATTAAATTCTTGTTGGAGTATCACAAGGTGGAAACGTCACAACAGTCCCTTCTTCACTCTTCTTTCCGAAAAAGCCTACGTGCTACAGTACCAAATTTTACTCACTAATTTCCAATTCACTGTACTTTTTTCAAAAAATGGGATGGCAATGGCATGACAGTCTTTTTCTCTGGTCTTGTACTTGCTGCGTTAGTCTGTCGGTAGCTCCGTTTAACTCAACGGTCGACTAATACGAAGCGTTCGATCTCGACTGCTGGCCAGGTGTCATAACCATCATGCTTTCAAACAGGTGCGTCCCACCATTTAACCTTGTTAAGTATTTATGATAGATTTGTTCTTAGATACATCAGTAGACATGTTATTGTTAACTTTTGGCCGTCGGGTAGCTTACCTATTTATCATTTTTATAGCTTACAGTGTGATGCCTTCAAGCGATATCTCAAAGCTATTTTGATGGAAAAAGACACAGAAGACTAGGTACATGATATAAATTATAGTTTATTGCAATTTGGAATATACTAAGAACAGGGCAAAGTTTTAAAACACTAGTAGAATGAACACATTTGCATTCTATGCTTTCTTATGTACCCAGAAAAAATGCATCAACTTTCCAATATAGGAGACGGCAAGTAATTATTTCATAGGAACGTGAAGAGCCATACATCGACTGCTAACCAACCTGTATTCCCTTAAACAACCAAAGCTTTTCTTCTCCTTTTCTCCACCTACACATCGTAAGAGACAAGTGGTGCAAATCAGTGAATTAAGTAGTCTCAGTTGTTGGAACATTATAATATTCCTATGACTCTGAGAAGTTATCACCCACAAGGTGAGACAACAGTGATCACCAGAAAACTCATTTATTATTTTGAATTCTGTAGCGTTGGTATTTGGCCAGTCGATCCTGTTCTAGAAATGGAGAATCTTTTTCCATAAATGATTTGAAATTATTAAAAATAAGTCATTTTCTATATATTAAGTATGATTTATGATAATAACTTATCAACAGAAAGGGACATAAATTATTCAAACCAAAGATTTTTAAAGAAACCAACAATAATATAAGGAATTTTGGTGGAATAGTAGAAGCATTAGAAATTCAAGATGGTGGAATTATTTGGATAATTTATATATATATATAGATTATGCAATAGATTGCTTTCCAAATGCCATTCTCGCTCATCTGGGACCCCAAAACGCAATACATATAGAATCTCCATGGAGCGACAGTAATTGTTTACCCGTCTTTATGCTGGATACGGTAAAGAATGAATGCATAGTACTAAACTAATTAAGGGATGCCAAAAAATCTGTAGGAAATCACATAGATTAAAGGATCAGATCACTAGATAAGCATAATTATATATGGATAATATCACTTGTTTGGATATTATATATAATTTGAATCACAGGCTCTTTCCAATGCCAAGATTTTTGAAAACAAAAAAGAGAAAATATCCATTTAAAATTTATCGTTTACATCGGAATGAAAATATAACTTCTTTTTAAATAGTTATTTACAGATGACATTAAACTCATTCAAAGGTGTTTTAGTGACTATCATCTTCCACACAAACATGAATGAGTTTAATGAGTTGAAAATTTGAAGTTCTCATACTTGTCTACTAACATATGTGACCATCGAGAGCTCATTGTCACATATTTATTGGTAGTATGTAACATCTCTATTAATGAATTGATTTTGGGACCAACGTGTCCTTGGGTAACTACCTGGCTCCAAAGATCACCTACTACTAACATTACCTTTGAAAAAAAGGCATGGAACAAAGTTGTCTGAGATCCCAACTCCTTTAGCCCTCTACACTTCATTCCTCCATCTTCAAAAGATAACCTAATGGCTCCTCTAATTAAGATCTTAAACAAGGGTGTAAAGAAATAGAGCATAGTAGGCAAACTCCAACTGGAGGAATCTAGGTGTGGAGAACTATTTGATAGAAGACTAGCCTTCTTAGTGGTAAACCAGTAGGCAAACTCCAACTGGAGGAATCTAGGTGTGGAGAACTATTTGATAACTGAAGATGACGTCTTTATCTTCATGTTTGCCACTAAAGAATAGGTAATGAAAGTACTGAAGACAAGCCGTTGGTATATTCATGGTAAATCACTTATATTAAGAAAATGGAAGCTGGGTTTCACTTTAAATAGAATTGAGCTTCAGACCATTCTAATATGGGTAGATTGTTGGACCTCGAATTTTTCTTGGAAAATATAAATTATTAAATGAATGAAATAGGTGATTGTAAGTATGTATGTGTTGTGGGTGTTTTAGAGTTAAATGAAATTTATGTGAAAAGAAGTAGATTTTGGTTTATGATTTTTACTTATGTTTCAAGCTATAAATATGTTATCCACTGAGTTGTCAAGCTCACCCCCCCTTTCATCCCCATCTTCAGGTTTTCAAGCAGGAGATCGGATGAAGACGGTCAATACATTAGTTTTGCATGTTTATGTAATAGGGTTAGTTGAGATTTTTGGCATTTGGTTTTGTATCGTGGCTTGAAAATGCCACTTTGGTTTGATGATGTATATAAATCATGAATTTATGTATGAACTTGAGTTATAAGGTTATATGTATGATTAAGGGATATGATTATGATTGTAGATGAATATTCATGAGATTGTATATGATTGGAATTGAGTTCAAA
>JANZLX010000007.1:12491396-12507900 GCA_025531955.1 Erythroxylum orinocense | reverse complement strand
TAATTATTATAATAAATTTTGTATTTGTTATTATTATTGTAATTATTATTGTAATTATTATAATTAATAATAATATAATAATAATAATTAATTCATACCATTAAATAATATTAATAAATAATAATAATAATTAACATTATTAATTAATGTTATTAATAATATTATTTAATAATTATTAATTAATATTATTAATTAATCTTAATTGATAATATTAATATTAATTAATATTAATATCAGTATTAATTCATAGTAATAATTAATATTAATTAATATTAACTAATATTAACAAATAAAATTAATTAATAACAATAAAATAATAATAATAATTATTATTAATTATTATTCATGTTGATTAATATTATTATTAGTGTTAGGTTTGGAAAGATGAGAGGCTATTTTGACATTTGCAATTTTTGTCCTATGGACAAGAATTTCTGTACTTCAGTTTTGAGAGGAACAAAAATTTCTATCCTTGTCCTCTGAGGACGGAACAAAAATGACTGAAAACGGTAAGCAAACAAGACGAAGGATAGAACTTTGCATCCTTGTCATCCGTCCTCACCCCTGAGGACGCTAACCAAACGCAAGGTTAGTGTCTACTTTCCTTTTCCGTGAAAGAAAATAATAAAAAAGGGGGAGAGGTTGCTAAATTGTGAGAACACAAGTTTTATTTTAGAGTAATTAGGTTGTGAGGTTATGATTGTTTGAGTTGGTTATAAGTGATTTTGTAATTTGTAGGAGTGTTTTTTTAAGTTATTTTATTTTTAGCGAACTAAATTGATTAGAAATAAATGTTTATTATTATTATTATTATTATTATTATTATTATTATTATTATTATTATTATTATTATTATTATTAACATTAATCTTCTTCTTCTTATTAAATATTATTATAAAATTTCTACTAAATTTATCAATTTTTATTCTTAATTATATTGTTAAACTCATTATTATTATTATTATTCCAATTTTCTATTATTATTAAAAACTATTATTGTTATTAATTTTTATTTTATTATTCTTATTATTAATAATTTTATTATTGTTATTAATTTTCTACTTATTATTATTATTATTGTTGTTATTAATTTTATTATATGAAATTAATTATCTTATTGTTATTATTATTAATTATTGTTATTATTTATAATTATTATTATAAATTTTGTACTTATTATTAATTATTGTTATAAATTTTCTACTTATTATTATTTATTACTTATTTTTATTATTAATTTATACTCTATGCAAATTTTTAGTAGGATGCAATGAATGATGAGATGCAATCCATAAAGCACAATAAGGTATGGAAGCTGATTGATTTGTCTCAACATTGCAAACCTGTCAATTATAGATGAGTTTGAAAGACCAAAAGGATTTTAGGATAAAGTTTAATGGCTTAAAGTTTGTTTAGTTGCCACAAGATTCATTCAGAGAGATGGTTTTGACTTTAATGTTACTCATAGGCTTTTACTACTCTCCAATAGGAGTATCTAATTATGAATTTTACTCTAGTTTCATGCATCTTTACTTCTTTAGACTTAATATAAAGATTTAAAGACATTATTTATGCTGCATTGCCTCATGAAGGACTTAGCATTAACACTGCTAATTTTGTTGATGAAACTACTAAAGGATTAATTTCTTACAAAACTAACATCTTCATTTTTTGTTACAGATAAATGAAAGGAAGTTCAACTACTCCTGATCAAACTGCTTTGGGAAGATATAACGATCCAGCTTGGCCTCACGCTACATTATTCTCAAGCATGAAGAATTATACAATTTGCTTATTTTGTAACAAGCATTTGAAAGATGAAGGAAGCACCCGAATGAAGAAGCATTTAGTTGGGGTTAAAGGAGATGTAGAACCCTGTAAAAAAAGTAAGTCATGATGTGAAGTGACAAATGAAAACATTGCTTGAATAATATCAACATGAGAAAGATAGAAGGGAAAGGTTGAATTTTGAAACTAGTAGCAGAAGTTCATTTTCTAGTTTCTGTGGTGATTGTGGAAATGTTGAAGGTGGTAATGGTAGTGGTGGTAGGTGTATCGGTAGTGTTTCATCTCAGGCCCAAGAAGAAGTACCTAAACTTGATATGAGGAAAAGAAGAAGGCAGGTGACTAGTTTCTTTGCACCACGAACAACTGCTGGAGCCCAACCTTCAATTCATAGCGCAATGCAATCAAGAGATGCGATTTACAATGTCGATATGGCAGTAAACAGATGGTGGTATGATATAGGTTCATCATTTAATACTTCTCAGTCTTATTATTATCAACCTATAATGGATGCAATAGCCTCTTATGCTCCAGGATATAAAGGTCCTTTGATTGATGACTTAAGAGGTAAACTTTTGAGTTCTATTTCTAAAATTAGAAGTTATTTGGCAGAAAGAAAGTGAATTGGGGTACTTATAGATGTTTAATCATGTGTGATGGTTAGAAAAATAGGAGATAAGAGTCTATTATTAATTTTTTGGTTTATTCTACAGATGGCTCTATGTTTTTAAAATGTATTGATATATCTGGCCTTATTAGAAATACTGAGACCTTTTATCGATATTTGATGAAGTTGTGAATGAAGTAGGGCCAAAAAACATTGTTTAGTTTGTTACTGACAATGATTTTGCTTATAAAGCAGCAGGAAAAAGGTTACAAAATACGTATAATTCTTTTTTTTTGGCTCCTTGTGTTGCACATTGCATTGTCCTAATGTTGAAGAATATAGAGGATCCTAGGTACTTTCCTGTTATTGATAAGACTATGCAGAAAGCTAAAAAAGTGGCAAAGTTCATTTATAATCATACATGGGTATTGAAATTTATGAGAAAAGAATTTACCAATAGTAGGAATTTGAGTCGTCTTGCTATGACAAGATTTGCAACAAATTTCTTATCACTTCATTCTTTTGTTTTGATGAAGAAAGAGTTAAGATAAATGTTTGCAAGTGATAAGTTGATTGCATCTCAGCATATTTGGTCTAATGCTAGAGTAGAGGTTTGTAATATTATACTAGAAGATAGAGAATTTTAGTCTTAATGCTAATTTGTTATCCGAGTTTGTGAGCCTTTGATGAGGGTGCTTCACTTGGCTGATAGTGAAGAAAAGCTAACAATGGGTTATATTTTTTATGTCATAGAGAAAGCGACGGAAGCAATCAAAACCAATCTGAAACATAGGCCTTCTTTGTACATACCTTATCTTTCGATCATTAATGAGAGAAGGGAAAGACAACTTTCTTCTCCATTGTTTGCTTTAAACTGAATCTTACTAAGCAAGTTAAAGTTAATAGAGGAATGCTTTTAACTATTACAACAATTGTTAGCATTGACATGATGCAAGATCTCTTAAGCTTAAAAATGGAGCTTTATAAGTTGGCTTATGGGAATTTTGGAATGTCAATTGCTATTCGACAAAGAGGAAAACTTTCTTTAGGTATTAGTTATTTCCTTTTTCTTATTTGTTGAAAATTAATTATCACTTTATTTTGTTTATAATGTTACTTTTGTTATCTTATGGTTTACAATTTCTTGGTAGGATCAATTTGGAAATAATGTTCTAGAATTGAAAAGGTTTGCAGTTCAGATTTTAAGTCAATGTATGAGTGCAACATGTTGTGAACGAAATTGAAGCACATTCGAATTTATCTACCTAAGAAAAGAAATAGATTGAAACATAAGAGGTTGAATAACTTGGTTTTTGTTCATTACAATTTAAAGCTTCAGGAAAGGTATATTATTATCATTATTAATTTCTTATAATTTTCCAATAATTAAATTTTATTTTATATTAGGAGTCTTAATAGCACAAGTAGTTCAACTGATCCAATTTCCATTGATAATATTGATCTTTTGGTGGATTGAGTTTATGAAGAACCGAATTTGGTAGATGTCAATGAATTGGAAGATAATTTTGGAAGGGAAAGCATTGACACGTCATTAAGTACATTAAATTTGAATGATAATGATGATCGAGCTCCTCTCAATGGGGAAGATTTTGTACCAAATGATAACTAGGGTCAATGCAATTATAGTGGGTATCATCCCGTTGATGATTGAATTTTGTTCTAGTTTTTGTTTTTTCTTTTCTTTTAATTTTACTTATATTTGATGTTTATGTTAAATTATATATATATAATGCAATTGTAAATGTTTTTGTTTCAGGTTTAACTTCTACTTGATTATTTCCTAGTCATGAACTTTTGTTGTAAATTGTAATAGTTAAGGATATTTATTATTCTTTTTATTGGATATTTTGATGTAATTATTATTTATTAAAATGATAAAATTATATTATTGTAATATTTTGAATACTTTGTATTATTCTTAATGTTATATTTGTATGATGATAATTGTCTTTTCTCATATTAATTGTGATTATTATTTATATATGAAATATTTAAAAATTATTGTTATTTCGTATTAATTGTGATTATTATTTATTATTATAATTTTTGGAAACAAGGTTGATGTAAACTTGTAAAGTATATAGTACAACTATATAATATACCAATAGACTATTTTGTAAAATTTAAAAAATTTCAGGGACTATTTTATAAATTTAAAAATTATTCGAAACGGTATCGGTCAGTACAATACCATACCAGAACCTAATTTGGTACAGTATTTGCAACTTTGGCAGAAATGAAAATTGTAGTGTCATTTCATTAGTTTCACAAAATGGGCGCAAGGGTGATTGCCCTAAGCGCAAGAAGGGAAAAGTTAAGAACCAAGGGCCTCGAGAAGGGCAAGTCGCTAAACTTCGTAGAGGCAAACGCGGGAATAAGAAGGATGAGTCCAAATTCATGTGTTTCAACTATAGAAAGAAGGGACACTTTGCTCAGGAGCGTACTAAGCCCTGTGAGGTTTGTCATTACTTACCTTCTTTCATACATGCCTTTGTTTGCACATATGCATTTTTGCTCATTCTTTCCATGATTGGATTATAGATATGGGAGCAACAACCGTGCAGGATTTTTAGATTACCATCGCTTACCAATGGGTAAACATTTTGTAACAATGGGAAATGGAGTGGAGGAGAGGGTCTTTAGTGTAGGAACTTACCAACATATTTTACGTAATGGATGCAAACTACTCTTACTTGATGTGCTTCATGTACCCACTATTCGATGTATTCTACTTTCAGTATCGATACTAGTAGACTTGGGATTTTCTTTTCTTGTTAGTAAAAATGATTTGTCCATTTACCTTAATGGTACCCTTTAGTCATGGGTACTTTGTAATAGTTTATTTATGATGGACTTAAAAGATGTATCTAAATCTCATAAATATTTTGCTCATATTGCTTCTTCTTCTTCTATTGATATTAAATATGAGCCTGTTTAAATGGCATGCTTGATTAGGACAAATTGGACAAGATAGAATGTCCATATTGGCTAGAGGAGGGCTATTAATCTCTCTCGCCAAAGTGAGTCTTCCTACTTGTAAGCCTTGTCTCGCTGGAAAAGCTAGTAGAAAGCCTCTTAATAAGGCTCAGAGGGCTTCACATCCTCTAGAGTTGATCCACTATGATATTTGTGGGCCTATGAATGTGAAAGCGCGTATTGGCACAACTTACTTTACCACATTCATAGATGATTTCTTGTGATATGGCGTAGTATTTCTATTGTCTCACCGCTCAAAAGCTTTGTATTATTTCAAATGCTTTGTAGCTGAGGTTGAGAATCAGAAAGAGAGGAGCATTAAGGCTCTTCATACTGATAGAGACCGAGAGTATGTCTCTGATTAGTTTTGTGAGAATAAGGGAATATGCCGACAGTTAACGATTCTTGGAACTACGTAATAAATGGGGTTGTGGAGAGAAGGAATTGAAATATGTTGGACACGGTTAGGTTGATGATGGCTCAAGCTAACCTCTCGATTAAGTTTTAAAGGGGTGCCCTTGTGATTGCGGCATAGATCCTTAACCGAATGCCTACTAAATTTGCCCTGACTACTTTATATAAGTTATGGAATGGAGATAAGCCTATTTTGGAAGGCTTAAGGTCACGAGGATCTGTTGGTTATGTTCACCATTCTTCTCATAAGTTTGGGAAGTTAGGCACTAGAGCCAATAAAATGTGTGTTTATTAGATATTGTAAGCATTCTAAAGGCTATGTGATGTATGGTGAGCATCATAGAGGGCTCATTGAGGTTAAGTCTTGAGATGTGGAATTTTTGAAGAATGATTTCCTTAGTATTGGTGAGATCAAACAAAATCTTAAGCTCTATGAATTAAAGGAACATTAAGACGAAGTGCCCTAAATGGATTTGGATTCACAATCCATTCCAATGACTATTAAGGTTAGTAGGAGCATAGAACTTAAGTCTCAGTCTCTAGAATTGCGTAGAAGCCAATGTAGAAATGTCCATGTAGACACTTTGAAATAGAAGGTGGGTCCTTTTGAGCATTTTTGTTGATGTTGATGAGCCTTCTTCTTTTAAAGAAGTAATGAACTCACCAATTTCGAGTTAGTGGCTTATAGTAATGGAAGATGAGATGAAATCCATGGCTAAGAACCATGTGTGGGACTTAGTCGACCTACCTATTAGGCACAAAACCATTGGAAACAGTTGGGTCTTGAAGGTTAAGCCCAAGGCAAATGGATCAATTGATAAGTATAAGGCCTGATTAGGGGTGAAAGGTTACACCCAAAACGAGGGTGTTGACTATGATGAGACATTTTCTTCTATGGTGAGATTTGTGTTTATGCCTTATCTTAGCTATTATTGCACATTTAGATTTAGATTTGTTCCAAATGGATATTAAAACGACATTTCTTAATGGAGAAATAAATGAAGAGATCTATATGGATTAACCTATTGGATTTCAAGCAAAGGGACAAGAGCACAAAGTGTGTCACTTGAGATCTTCCAATTATGGCCTAAAATAATCTACGCAATGCTATCTTAGATTTCATCAAGCCATTACATCGGTTGGCTTTGTAATGATTAAAGAGGATCATTGCGTATACGTAAAAAGACAAGAGAATATGTTTCTTATACTCTCTTTATATGTAGATGATATTTTGAAAGTTAGGAATGATATGAAGATGATCATTGCGACTCAAAAGTGATTTTACTCTACTTTTGAGATGGAGTACATGGTTGAAGCAGATTATATTCTCATGGTTAGGATCTCGAAGGATCGTTCTAAGAGATTTATGAGTTTATCTCAAGAAACCTATATTAATAAGATCTTGGAACATTTCCATATGCATAGCTACAAACTCGTTGACACTTCAATGGAGAAGGGACTATACCTAAGTATGGGTTAATGTCCTAAAACAGAGGAAGAAAAACAACAAATGGCCAAGGTGCCATATGCAAGTGCTATCGATAGTCTAATGTACGCTATAGTGTGTACTCAACTCGACATATGCTTTGCAGTTGGGATGGTCGGTAGATGTCAAAGTAATCCTAGACTTGTGCATTGGGTAGTGGTCAAAAGGATACTTAGATATATAAGAGGAACCACTAATGAGGCTTTGAGCTATCAAGGTGGGAGCCTCAAATTGGTTGAATATAGTGATGTCGATGGATTTGTTGATAGAGACGAGTAAAAGTCCATATCGAGGTATGCTTTCATTATTAGAAGAGGAGCTATTTTTTGGTGTAGCAAGACACGATAGTGCCTATTTTTGTCCATGATGGAGTCTGAGTATGTTGCATGTGCCTCAATGGTGCAATAGGCGATATGGTTGAGGAGATTTTCTAGGGGCCTCAACATTATCAGGCATCTTCGTGAGGCCAAAATTATCTATTGTGATAACACAGTTGTAATTGCCTATGCAAAAGACCCAAAGTATTATAGAAAGACAAAGCACATAAATACTCGCGATTACTTTATTTGTGATATCATTGCATAAGGATATGTGGTCCTAAAGCATGTCTCTAGGAGAGATATGATAGCTAATCCTTTTACTAAACCTATTACTAGAGATGCTTTTTTAAACCACATTAGGGGTTTAGGTTTGTTAAGGATTTGCTGTATTTGTAAATTTACATATGCTTTATTGAAATATGTTTTTCATTTTAATCTTTTGTGAATTTGCATAGTAAATTAAGGTTTATTTGAAAATGCCACAAATCTAAAAATTATCACTAGGCTTGATGTTGCTCTCTCACATGAGAGCATCATCCTAGCTTTATGATAGCTAGTGAGATGAGACAAAGTATTGCAAGTTACAAAATGATAAACAATATCATTAATTACTATAGAGTGATTAAGGATTTTGTATGTTGCCTTAGTTGAGTGTTAAGATTAGACTTGTTTAGTCGAACATAGAAAGTGTATCCATGTAGCCTGTATGAAGCTAGATTTGAGTCTACGGTGGCTCCAGTTAATCACTTTATGGTGTGACTAACTAGACCGTGTTCTGTATGGTGTTATTTAGAGCGTGACAAACCCTTAGTGGGAGCTCCACCATAGCATGCATTTCATACTGCATGTGCTTGAGACGACTGAATAAAAGAGTGATGAATAGGTCCCTTCTTCATCATTCTATAAGCCTTGTGGATATTTAGTTCACCTCTATACCGTTTGGAACTTTGACCTATGTTATGAAGTTGAGAATTGAAATTGTTACTTTAGCATATTATCCAAAGGCTAGGAATGATGCAGTCTAGCAGAGTTTGACTAGGAAAGTTGCCAAGACTTACATATTGACATGGGTGTCTAAGAAAAAATCATATTAATATCACACAAGATATTTGTGACTCATTGCCCGGGCGGTTACAAAGACATCAATTGTCGATAGGCATAAATTGTTTATATAAGGTAACTATGAGTACAAATACATTGTGAAATTTGGCATAGCTCTTTGTAAAAAAAGGGATCAGAGATGCAAATTTAGTGTGATTGAAAATGATTTGGGGTATAACAAGATCTTCAGTAACGTTACGTTAGTTTGATGGTGACTTAATATAACGATCCGTGTCGGTACCTTTCTCGTATAGTTGCACGCTTTACTTCTTGTATCATAATGAAAATGAATATTTTATGTTGAGAAATAAAGCATGAGTTGCTATGAACAAAGCATTTGTTGCTACGAATAGGCATGTTTTGTTCTTTCTCAAAGATGTGTTGCCAATATAACATATATTGTTGCCAATGTGTATAAGCTGTAGGAAAATAATATAATATGCTCACATGTACATGTAGTAAACAAGCAAGTTTAGTTTTACAGAAAAGACAAAGCTCACAAGTTAAGTGGTTACCCTTTTTTTATTTCTCCGCATAAGTTGCAAAAGAGAGAAGAAATGTAGAAGCTTCTCCCTCTCACGCTTAAAACTCTCCCAAAAATATTCAATTTTTTCTCATGTTCTTGTCTCTTTTGAGTCACCATTCACAAAATTTGGGATTTGAGATGGAATTAAAGTGAGTAACTCTGATGGCTGCTCGTAACATGAAGAAAGGACAAAATTGAGCTATTTGAACTTTTGAAGCTATTAGAGTGCAAGGCAGACTTGTAAATTAAGCAAAAGAGAAAATGACTTTTCAAGTTTGAGAGATAAATTCTGAGCACACTTGCCAACAGGAGACACAGGGCTATCGTTTTTTGTTTTTTTTTTGAAGTGAAAACATATTTCGATGTCTAATTGGCTTGACGAGTCGATAGCTATGCATTTGTCCAACTTCATTACTATTGATCATCAAACCTAAACTTCAATAAAAAAAGAGGGTGGTGAAGTCTAGGTGTTCAACATACCTTCGGAATGATTGGGGCTTGGAAAAAAAACACTTGGTGGGACGAGAGTGACGTGACTTGGAATGCAATAGAAAGGGGCTGTTGGGACGTATTTGTATTATAGTAATACATGATATCCACTAGATGTGACCACCAGATCTTCGGGGTGGCTCAACCCGCATCCATTAACGTCAAGCTTGGCTTTGTACGAACAATGCCTAAACAACGAAACGTTGCTTCATCGGTGTTTTATGCAATCAATTGGCTACGTGGGGACTATAAAATATAGCTGACATATGAATTTTGCTCATTGTTTTTCATTTTTTCAGCATTTGTTTTTCTGCGTTCAGAATAAATCGGTGTGTCTGTTTACATGATAATATTTATATATACGATATTTTGACATTTTGCATTCCTTTTGGCATTTTAGTAGCTATGCACTGTTTCAATAGTTTTTCACCAAACTAAGAGACAAGTATAACATAGGATAAGTATTCCATAACAATACGAGATTGGGTAGCCAGAAAATTCAATGGGGGTAACAGTATTAGGTCTTTGGTTGCACGGTCCGCGCTGCAGTAGCAGTAACAGATATAGTAACACATTTATCTTTATGCCCAGAGTCCAACAACCATTTGCACGCATTCGTTTCCTGACCACATCAATCAAATTGAGGCATAGTATACAATGAGTAAATTACTTTATTTAGTAGAGTAACATCATAGGCATATTTGCGAATTAGTGGATGTAAGTTGTTATTGTCAAAGGAGACGGTTGTTAATTAATTTTTTGCCGAAACGACCTGGGAAGTAGCTAATACGCCTTGGGAGTTGGGACCACATCCACATCCTCATGCCCTCAACTTCAAGTAAATTAGACAGCCAGCCCCTGCCCCCAAAGCATTCTCAATTTAGTTTAAATAATCGAGTTTAGATCTTCGCTGAAACTAGTACAAATCGTAATTATATCATGTGCTCAATTCCACCAACCCCCTTTTTATGTTTGTGAGTAAGAAAATTGTTTTAAGTGCGTTAACAAACAGAATATCTATTATTTAAACAAACAAACTGATGACGTCTGCCTAATGGGAGTAGTGGGGAGCGCAAGTAGGGGCGTAACTGGTTGAAGATGTGGACCCAATCAGCACATGACAGGTGGGGTGGGTGGGTCCAGAACTTAGGGAATGCCTCCACTCCAACCGACTGGGCTTTAGAAGCTGAGCCCGATGTTGGTGGCTTGGGACAGTGACGCGCTAAAAGGGTTACACTTAGCAGAAGCAGAGGACAAGCAACCATATCCTTTTAAATCTCCCGGATCATGGAAGATACTAAGAAGTTCCCCTATAGAGCAATACACCTTCATTTCTCTAACCCCAAAGCCCAAATGTTGCATCCCCACCTTTCTTATTTACATAATACACGTACGCTGATAGATGTAAACACTAAAATTTAGAAATGTACCTGACTGGGAGAGAGAGAGAGAGAGAGCGATGTGGACAAGTACCTGAAGACCTAATCTTGGGAGATGCCCACGCCGTCCCATATGCATGTGAACCTGTTCCCATCAAATTTGCCTGTCTACTCAACCCTTCACTTCTCCAAAAAAATCAATTCCCTCTTCAACTTCTTTTTACAATTATTATTGTTCATTTATAAATTGTATGAAACGAATTAGATATTTTTAACTTTTACTATATTGCTTGCCAATGTTAAAACATGTACCGTTTTTCTTAAAAGTATGCAAGTCTCGGGGCTGTACTACTGACTACTGATGCTTTCTTCTTTTTCATTTTGGGTTTACAGCTTTGATGAAAGTACTCGCATCGCACGTTAATCCACAGTAAGCGGTCATATTTAGGCAGACAAGTATGGATGTGTGGTGTACCGTACTTCTAAGACTGAAATCACCTTCCTAATGAACATTTCCCCACCCTCAATACCCTAAATTGTGTACCTTCGCGGAGAACAGATGTGGTGTGACACGTTCGTATAGTCATGAATAGTCAATGGACGGCTCCTATGTCTATGACTATGCAGTCATTAGTAAATGTGGGGTCCAGTGCTTCGATTGCGCTGATTATTCTTCAGGAACAGTCGATGGACGGTTGATTTGCCCCCATTGAGTGGGGCCGCGGGGTCTTGTTTAGTTTGAAATATCATGATGCCACCATTATTCATTTTGTTAAACATAGTGTCACCGCCGAATGTGCTGACCGCGAGAGCGAACATAGATTGATTTTTCAGGCTTCGTGGCGAAACGTGTTGCTTTTGTAGTGACTAGTGATGATAGTATACCCATTACACATTTCCCACGTCTTATTCAATGTTAAATCCCTATTTTATTCAATTGTGATGCTTAAAAGTCAAATAAAAACCAATCTTAGGACAGTTCCAAGTCAATAAAACTTAAAATACTAGACATCCGCCAAAGGCGAAAGCCATCGTAGTCCTACCCTAGTGGTGATTCAATCCAAGTGGTTATAATTTTTTAAACAATTTAAAATGTAGATTTCTGGTTTTTTCAGTTAAATGTTAAAGTTAAGACCCATCTAGTTATACGAATGAGTTTAATGCTTGGCTTTAATTTGTTTATATTTTAAATAATTTACTTAGACTTATAATTTACAAATTATTATATATATTTAAAAATTTATTAAATAAAACATTTTGAAAAAAAAAGGACTACAAATTTTAATGTTATAAAAATAAATGGGCACTCGCTGAAAATCAAACGTCACAAGTGCGCGGAAAGGCGGAACAGAACAGCCAATTAAGCACTTTAAAACGCGGCAGCTAACAATGTTTTGACTATGAAGACACACGATTAGTGGCTTTTGTAAGATACATCAAAGTTAGTTAAGCTCGCAGGTTTAGAATAAATACTATATGTGACAGTATATGCATAGCACTGCCACATGTATAGGTTTAATAAGATAAGTTGCAATCATACTAAAATATCATTATGGACTGTCGTACATCCTGGGGCCAAAAACAATGCAGTTTACTGACGATTGCGACCATTTTTGTGGATAGACTTGCCTGTGTAGATGGAGGGTGGGGGAGGCCACTCGTAGTACGTCTGGAGATGCGACAGTAGGAACAAGGTGTACCAGTGTACCGTGTCTTTAGGTCTCAGTTAGTGTTGAGTAGTACTGGGATTTGGATTAAATGTTGACGTTGCCTTTTTTTTTTTCCAATTCTTAAGATATGCCCTTTTTTTTTTAATTTAGGTAGGATAAAACTTAGACAAGCTTTTACTTTAGGGGTATAGGAAGCATGTTATATTTGCAGAATCCATTTAATTAAACCACAAAACGCACCGTTTGCACCAAGACATGGGTCAGGGGCAAGGTACAGAATCCGTTTAAATTTTAAACCTGGTGTGTTACAAATAATTGTGTATTATGACAATTGGGGGAAACGTGGCGCCCCTTGGACCATTTGTACTGACACCGATTATATAGCGAGCAGATAAACCGGGGTGGCCGACAAGTCGACAACCTGAATTTTGTGGACGGGAAACAATATTCTATTCTATTTCTCCAAAAAAAAAAAAAACGAAAAAAAAGTCCACTTGTCGCCCATCGGACGGCCAGATCTACTTACCTCCCGTACGGTCCCGAAACCCTAAATTATAACTAAGCCCAGCTGTTATGGGTAAAGTTAGGATATTAATTTGCAAGGGCAGTAAGAGAAAATTTGGAAGATGTACAAGGCTAATTTGGTCACTGTACAAAACAATGTTAAAGAGGATTTGTAGGGGATATTTGTCAGATTTGAGAATCTCCTGTCAGCTCTCTAGTTTCACATACAGAAGCTAAATCTCTCTCGCTCTCTCTCTTGCTAAGATCTCTATCAATTTTATGAGGCCTTATTATAGAGATAATTGAAGCTTTGGAGCAGGCAACAAATTCTGTGATTTTTTGCAGCAGAAAGTTGAGTGGGAAATGCAAGACATACACTCAATTGGAGGTGGAGGTGGAGGTGGAGGGGGAGGGAGTTTGTTTGGCGGCGGAAGTGGTGACCGGAGACTGAGGCAGCAACATCACCAGAACAACCAAGCACTTAAGTGTCCTCGCTGCGAGTCTCTCAACACCAAGTTCTGCTACTACAACAATTACAACCTCTCGCAGCCTCGCCACTTCTGTAAAAGCTGTCGTCGCTACTGGACCAAAGGAGGCG
Organism: Erythroxylum orinocense; assembly: GCA_025531955.1. Taxonomy (NCBI): domain Eukaryota; kingdom Viridiplantae; phylum Streptophyta; class Magnoliopsida; order Malpighiales; family Erythroxylaceae; genus Erythroxylum; species Erythroxylum orinocense. Next base: position 12,494,024 of record JANZLX010000007.1, on the reverse strand, counting down.
TCCTCCGCAACGTCCCCGTTGGTGGCGGCTGCCGGAAGACGAAGAGATCGAAGCCTAAACAACAGGCCACCTCCCCGTCAGCCAACAAAGATGATACTCCACCGCCGCAGAATCAACCAGAACGAGAGAGGAAATCTTCGGCGGACTTTCATTCGAGCAGCGAAAGTTCAAGTCTAACTGCCACTAACACTGCCGGCCCAAACGCCAACGTAGAAGCTGCTTCGAAACGTAACGGAATTGGTGAGTCTAAGCTATTTTCTGAACCAAATTTAAATCCGAGCTTCGATTCCGGGTTGCTTGAGCATGGATCATCAGACTGCGGGATCTTTTCGGAAATCGGAAACTTGGCTAGCTTATTATCGACGTCGTCTGGGAATGAGCAGTTACAGTTCGGGTTTAGTAACATATTGGATCAGCAGTGGCAGCAACCACGTCAGGAGATGAAGATGCAGGAGATGGGGGGCGGGTTGATTGATCACGCGGTTCATCTTGAGTTTAGTAGGATGGGGAATGGAGCATTTGGATCGTTTGATTGGCAACGAGGTGGAGATCAAGGTCTGCTTGATCTTCCTAACTCCGTTGAACAAGAAAACTGGAGTACTAGGAATCAGTGGACTGATCAAGATCACTCTAGTCTTTATCTTCCGTAACAATCTCCTCTCACCTAGTAACAATTTTTTTTTTCTTCACAAGAAGAAATTTGAGCAAGTACAAAAATAGAAACTCCCTCGTAATATCCAATAAATGATTAAAAAAAAAAGGATTATTTGGGGGATATGATATATATTGAGAACATGAATATGACTGCTGTTTCTTATATGTAAATGTTTTATTTACTCATTTTTATCTTATTTTTCTGGAGGGATTACTAAAAAGCTTTGGAATTGTTGGGGTTTGATATTTTTATTTTTGGGTTTGAATGTGGCATCTAACTTCTTCAAGTGATGTTGTTGTTGTTTGGAAGCTTTTATTTCCTGATGGAGATATAGAGAATGTAACATATGTTTGGGATTGCACTTAGTGTTATTATTTCTCGTCAATGTGTTTGTGGTTGATCTTGGGAGGGAGGATTCTTCAAAAGCTTCTAGTTCTGGAGGATAGTTGTTCGTAGAATTGAGTTTGGCCCCTACTTTTACTAAATCTTTAGCTTGTAATTGGTTAGTTAGAATATATAATTAACGAATTATCTTAATTAGCATGCGGATTAAAGACAATGATTCCGGTCCTCATTTTAAGGTGCGAAGAAACACAGACTAAACTGAAAGCATTCTCCAAAATGGAGATGATGATGTGATCCATAATTACATTACATTTATAAGATGGTGGTTGCCTTTTAATTGAAAGGGGACCCACCCTTGGTGCGAAACTAGTTTGGCACGGGGATTGTTTTGTTTAGTTTACATACTCAATGTGCATACTAGTCAGTCACTCGGTCGGGAAGAGGAGTGAGGGTCCGGTTTGTAAGTGACCACTCCCATGCGTGATTATGACTCCACGTGGCGTTGGCAGCTGAACGACGCAAGTGCGCCTTACTGATCTCCTCCACGTGGTCCCTCGTCATTGGTACTAAGCCCTTAACGAAATAGAGAGAGATGTTAGAAGTTAGAAACAGAAGTTGGTTTGTCCTGGTGCTCGTTTTGCCCCTAGGTTTGGCTTACTATAACATTAAACGAGCATTGGAAGACTAGGGAACTCATTTTCATGTTATAATATTTTATAGTATAGTATAATTAGATGAAAATAGCTACAAAGGTTTGGTAAAAACTGTGGGTCCTCCAAACATGTGCAGAGCTGGTCCTTTACATAATATGAATAAGTAGCGGATTTTGGTGGGTATTGGGTTTGGACTGATCAGAGTCTTATATCTCTCACTGGTTGGCTTTTTATGCGCAATTGAAGTTTGGCAGTAGCACCACCAAACTCCAGTGGTGATTGTGGGGGGTGTAATGTAATTGGTTGTTTTCTTTAACTTAATTTTATCATTTTCTCCTGCAATTGCCTAAAACGACTGCCCAATGAGAAGGATCAATCACAACTTCGTTATCACAGCAACGGTAGTCTGCCCAGCCTTCGCATTGGCGTGACAAGTATCCAAGTAGTGTGGACCAAGGACATGTTATTTTGCCTTCAGTGTTTAGCACATGGTTATGGTGGTCCTCCATCGGTCGTTGGCCTCCTCGATTGGTTCTTAGCTTTCTTGCATTTTGAAGTTTGCAATTTGGTGGTTAACCATTAATGGCTGCCAAACTAGGATCTTTTTTTATTCCATCAAATAGTTGACAACATGGCGGGAGAGTCATGAAGAATGGTTATGGACTTAGCTGACACTGGTTGCCACAAATTTATGGCACGGAGAGAAAGATAAGTATTGTTTCCATTTATAGTTTGATAAGGAATCATAGACTTCCACACATGATTCACTTGTAGAAAGTAAGCATCTTTCCATATGGGACTACGAGTTCTTTTTCAATAGCAGGGGGTCAATCTGTTGCAGCTACAGAAGCCCAACTCGTGTTCACATCTTTGCATTAAAATGGCCTGTACATGAACTGTGTTGATGACTAAACTTAATTACAGATTTTAAGGCTGTTTTAAATGAGAAGTTGAAGGGGAAAACATTATCTATTT
>JANZLX010000007.1:12470650-12483444 GCA_025531955.1 Erythroxylum orinocense | reverse complement strand
TTCACATTCATTTTCAATTCCTCTAAGGGACTCACAATTCTGAATCCTTAGCTTTTAGGCTTTCTTACTTCTTTCCATAAAAATTGATCTAAATTTCAATGCAATTAGTACCCTTTCATTTTTGCCCCGTATGCCATTCAACATTTTTCACTCTTCATTGCAGAAGATTTGGTAACTTTAATATCTGAATTTGCACTATTTCTTTATAGAATTGTCTATTCAATGTGTCATATTACACACTATCTTTACCAATATGGAACTCATTGGTACATTCCTTTCAAATTCAATAATTTTCTCAAAGTTACAAATTTTGTACATTCCAAAAATGACTTTGCACATCTAATATTTCCAAAACTTCAAAGAGATTTCGATTCATAGCAATTCTAACCCATATATCAAAAACAACTCATAAGACCTTAATTGTCTCTATTCCTACCAGCCTACCAAAACCAATTAGTACATTGCATAATCTCCAAATCCAAATGGCATAATTAACATTAAGGTTATAGATCCTCAAAATTCTTCTAATATTCATCATTTATACGATTTACACCTTTTCCCTCCACTGTTTCAAAGTACTCTTTTAGCTTTTCGACTATGTTCAAGATCTCATCCATGATCATCATTACTATTTGATCTAATTTTACTCGGATCAATCAAATTTTCAACTTCATGATACTATCAGGGCATCGATATTTCCAACAGACATAACCCAAATTTCCTTATATCCAAAAATTAATTCTTACAATTCCTTAAGTGACTAATTCCTCAATGAAGATAACAATATCTCATGTCATTTTCAGTTTCCCACTTGACTTCTCCTTTTTTTAATGATTTTCGCTTTTCATTCATTTTCCTTTAATTCACATTGACTTATTCAAATGCCTACTCATTCGTACTTGTTCCTCCACACATTTCAATATATTTGAATACTTCACTTTGCATGTTAGTATCATTTCCTCAAATTCAATTTGAATCTCCGAAACATATTTATATTCAATAATGCGGACCTATCTTCTCTTTACGTTGGCAATAGTGTCACCTCGAATTTAAAAAAAACCACTCACGTAGTTGGATACTTTACATCAAACAAAATACGTACACTCTCAATAGCATATTCCACTTCCTATGCCTTAGTCTCCATTTGGGCTATGATTCCATGTTTCACTTTTGAATCTTCTAATCAACGTAAATCAATTTAGGAAAATTCTTCTTTCAAAGAAGATTTCTTGCTACAATCATCGATACTATTCATAGAATCCTTATAAATCCACTATTTTCTATATTTACTTATCAGTCATTCTTAGTACCTCAAAAAGATCAATTTCAACTATACATCATATCTCAGTAGGATCAATTTATGTCATAGCTTACATGATCAGAACATCCCTAGTAACAAAGCTCGGTGAGTCACTAAACAATTTCATTTACACCATTACCCTGTCAAATATCACCAAAATCATTACATCTTATCTAGAAATGTATTTATGTCGATTCTCCACTTAGTAACTTATACTAAGGATACTTTAATCCCATTCAATTCTAGATAACTCTTCTCCTTTTGTGCCAGTCCTCGATTATAGGAATTATGCCATAATCGTATCCTTCTTCTTTCCTCAAGTTCATCACATATGAAAACATCATTAACAATTTCAATTCTTTCCCAATCGATCACTGCAAGTACTCTCACATCTTACTCTAACCCATCTTGATTGGAACTTATCCAATAAATTACCGATCATTTCCTATATTATCTCCACACATATTATTCACATAAGCTTAATAGTTTCACTTGTCAGGGTGATCTCACTATTAACTGTGCACTAACAATGGCAAATCAAACTTAACAACTTTTTCATATATACCACTATCATCATCTCATCTTCCAATTATCATTTATTTTATCTTACACGCTTTTATTCCCATATTAAATCATAACTCTTATATCAATAATCACACAACCATTTTAAATCCAAGTGCAACCTTTCAAGGTCATATCAACTTGGTTTATAAACTTTCATCTTGTTATTTCTACTTATATCCTTATTTTTCCTCAAACAATCCATGACAGAGTATTCACCTTATTTTTCCTCAAACAATCATGTGAATATTGTTATCCCCAATATCCCAAAAATATTCAAAGGGAAAACAAAGCATAAATGTATTGATCACTTTTCAAAAATTTCTATACTCTTTTCCTGCATGTATTCAATGATCTTTCTACTCAAAATCATCTCTACACCATTATAACACATAAAAATCCCCAAATACATAAAAATAACACATCTGAAATTTTATCGAGTTTATGAACATGATCACTTTTTCCATGACTATTTTATGTCAGGTAAACCATCCATTTATCTCATATTCAGGCTTCTCATAAGGATCAACACGATACTTGGTAAAACTCCAAAATCTTTAACCATCACAAAGACTTAACTTTCATGCAACTAACGTACTTCATCTTACAAAGGGTTTGGGTTAAGTCTTCTTGAGGCAAAAGAAACAAATGACAAAGTGGTAACAGTAGAGGATAAGGGTAAGCATAATTTAGCTTTGGTGGAGTTCTTAATGCAAAAATTCTGTGTTGAAAGTACACTAAGGGAAGAAACTTCGAGAGAAAGGAATGAAGACAAGTACAGCAACTTGTCTTTGAAAGTTATTTAAAACTCAAATTTTAAAGCTGGGAAACCTGTCCATTTCTTAGCCACTTATCCACTTCTAGATTTTTCCATAAAGCATCATTTCGGGTCAACTTTACATGTTCTTTCTGACCCCAAATACTGAAGTTATTTTTACTACACCTTCTTTTAGAAACACGTTCCCCTATGTGTTATGTTTCCATTGACACAAAAATCATTCAATTTATTTCAGTAATTCAAAATATGTAATACATCAAACATTTTGGACTGCTCTTGTCCAAAACAGTATACTATACACAACTTCCATCTAAAATTTAAATATTTTAGAGACTGAATTAGATTTCAACTTCTTCATACTATTTGTAGCTCCATGTCTCTATTTTACCACAGATCCAAAATCATCTCATTTGAACCTCTACTGATCCCAAAATCATCAAAATACTGAAGTATGTTCAGTGGGATAACACCAGTTCAGATCCTTTAAGAGCACACTCACTGTACCCGTCCCACTCTTTTCACTCAATCTTTCTTAATTCATTTCAGATAGCTTTGATTTTTTGTGAAGATGTAGAGAAAAGTCTTAAGAATCCAATGGTTCAAGAATCAAGTCATTCGGAGGTCTAGGAAAGAAGTTATGGTCAAAAGAAGCAACTATATTTATGAACTCAATTTTACTGAACCTGTTTCGGGAAACAGCCATAACTTTCTGTAGAAATTTCTGATTGAGATGTTCTTTGAATGGTTCGAAAGATAACATAAAGATTTTAAACTTTCATGAAGACCTCAAAGACCAATTCTTTCATCTGAAGGGTTAAAAAGAAGACAAACGATGGATGACGTCATTTTGAGACGATGATGACATCATCATACGATACAGATTGGGAAAATCTCCATAACTTTCCCTACAGATATCGGATTAAGGTGTTCTTTATATGGTTGGAAAGAAAACTTCAAGATCTACAAATCTTATGAAGGCCTCAAAGGCCACTTCTGTCATTTAGGGGATCAAAGTTGGGCTAGAATGTGTTCTAGCCAAAGTGAGACGATGCTGACGTCATGAGACGAATTGATGAACAGTGATCAGACGATGAACAGTGATCAGATGATGAACAATGATCAGACGATGAACAGTGATCAGACGATGAACAGTAACTTCGTCTTACTTTTGCTTCAGAACGTCTCCATTTGTAAAGATCATAACTTTTGACTCCTATGTTCAAACTTTTCATATAATATACCATTGGAAAGATAAAAGAAAGATCTATAACTTTCCAGAAGGCAACTTTGCCCAAATATATTTATATCAATCCCAATTTTGCCCCTAAAGTCCAAAGACAAAATTTTCATTCATACACCAACACTGCACCTAAGTCTTCACTTCATGACAAATTTTGAGACTCTTAGAGACAGAATTGAAATTCGATGTCTTCATACAAAATGTAGCCATATATCTATGATTTAATCCAAATCAAGAATCATCTCATTTGAAAAACTATAGAAAACTTTATGGCTAAAATACTGAAGCCTACTCAGTGAACATTTTCCAGATCACTACCCATTTTGTTTCTAAATCCTTCCCTATCACAACTCATACCAATATCACTCTTTTTACACCTTCTACTTCTCATTTTCAATAAGATCATATTTAAAATAATTAATTATACCTAGAAGTTGTCAATGAATGCATATACCACTTTTTTATGCAAAAACATTCCATATTTATGTGCATATATGCTAACATGATGTATGAGCAAGAAAATGCATTGTCTTAATGTCTTTTTGAGCTCACATGAACTGAAATTTTGGGTCCTCACCCTTAATATGAGGATGGGATGTTACAGATCAAAGCTTAAAGCTCAGCAAGTGAAATGAGTTTCGAGCTCAAAAATGAATCAGAGCCTCAAGCTCAACGTTTAATGAGCCCTGTATCTCCCAAGCCGATAAGGGACAACTATCAATGAGCTCTATATGGGACAGTTTAGGCACTCGGTTACAACAAAGTTATCAATCAGCCATATATAGGACAGTTTAGGCACTTGGTTACAAAAAAGTAACAGATAAAAAGTGGGTCTCATGTGTACTACATATGCATAATATGAGTGATTAAATTGTATTGAATGTGAAGTGTGAAATGTGTAATGATGTGAATTATGTATTACATGATTCGGAGAGCCATCGATGATGGTCACTCATTGAGTTCTCAAAACTCACCCAAAATTTGCAAATATTTTTCAGGATCAGAAGAATACCCCGTTAGGCTCACGGGAGTATACCTACAATATTCAAGTGAAGGATAGAGGTCAGGATCAGTTCGTATCTGCATTGCATTTCTCTATTTTGTATTGAATTGTATATTCCTCAACTTTTTGTATAAATTTGTATTCCGAAATGACTAAAGTGTTTTGTATTTGTGAAAGGGCCCAAATGACTATTGAAAAATTTGATGATTGTATTGTGTTCATTAAAAATGTTTACGAAGGAAAGTGGGCCTCAATTGGTTATGAATTTTCGCATATTGTGTTTGTGGTTAAAAAAAAATTATACCGATTTCTAAATGATTGAGTGCTTTAGCACATCACCCTTGCAGGACATAAACTCGGATATCACCCACGATGTCGGGTTTAGACACTAGTGGAGTTGGGGTGCTACAGTATGAGTGTGATCTCAGGTACATGTGGCCACAGGATGAGGAGGAGGATGAGATGTGGTTGTGGTAAGGGGGGAAGAGGAAATAGAGGGTATATGAGGAAGAGCTAAAGGTAAAGAAATAGGAGAGGAATAAGGTGAGGTAGAGGGTGACACAGAGACATTTTTTAAGGAAAGAAATGTTTAAGGAAGCCGACATGATGAGAAATATAAAGTTTGGAGGTGATAGGATTAAAGCATTGATAACCCATAAGCGATTAGTGACATTTTTCAAAAGAATGACAAACACTTTTGCCTTGAAGAAGTATATAGATTAGTGACATTTTCAAAAGATAAACTAGGATCTAATCCAGATAATGTAGAGTAACATAGATGGCCAAGACATCGATGTCACAAATTTATTAAAGCGGAGGCAATTATGAGATCAATCAGATTGGTGTCGTGTGTTGGAATCTTTATTAGACAGAGGTTGTTATAGATGGAGCTCAAGAAAACCAAGATCTTGGATCGAGGTCCTCACAACATAACCAGATGGACTAAATTCAATGAAACGATAATTATCAAGGACAAATTTAGCAAAAGATAAGAGATTAGTAGTGATGTGAGGAATAATCAATATATCATAAAGGTGATAGGATTAAAGCATTGATAACCCATATACTGGGAGGCATAACCAAGAAAAACACATTATAAAGATTTTAATGTGAGTTTGTCTAGTGGGTGGAGCCCAAAAAAGGAAAACATGCACAATCAAAGACCCAAAGATGAGTGAAGTCATATTGAATACAATAAAGGACTTTATGAGGAGATTTCTGATGAAGAAAAAGAGTGGGTAGGAGATTTATAAGGCAAAAAGCAATAGTGAAGGCTTCATACCATAGAAACATAGGAAGGGAGGCACGAAGAAGGAGGATAAGGCTAGTTTTAGTGATGTGACAAAATTTTCACTTGGCAAGACCATTTTTTTTGCATATATAAAGACAATAAAGCGAAGAGTGATTTTAATGGAAACAAGATAGTAGACGAAGGAACCATTGGTGAGTTCAGGAACTCAATCGTATTGAAAAGTTTGTATGGTAGTGGAGAAGAGATTTTCAATAGTGGTTTTAAAGGATTGAAAACGAAAAAGACATGATTTTAATGGCCTAAAGGAAAAATCCAATTAAAACACTAAACTTATCCACAAAGATAATAAAATATTGATAACTAAAGTGGGAAACAGACAGGAAGGATGCCAAATGTCACAACAAATTTGTCGTAAAGGATTGAAAGAAACTCAAGAAGACATAGGAAATGAATGACAAACACATTTGCCTTGAAGAAGTATATAGATTAGTGACATTTTTAAAAGACAAAACTATGATCTAATCCAGATAATGTAGAGTAACATAGATGGACAAGATGTCGATGTCACAAATTTATTAAAGCGGAGGCAATTATGAGATCAATCAGATTGGTGTTGTGTGTTGGAATCTTTAATAGATAGAGGTTGTTATAGATGGAGCTCAAGAAAACCATGATCTTGGATCGAGGTGCTCACAACATAACCAGATGGACTAAATTCAATGAAACGATAATTATCAATGACAAATTTAGCAATAGATAAGAGATTAGTAGTGATGTGAGGAATAATCAGTATATCATAAAGGTGATAGGATTAAAGCATTGATAACCCATATACTGGGAGGCATAACCAAGAAAAACACATTATAAAGATTTTGGTGTGAGTTTGTCTAGTGGGTGGAGCCCAAAAAAGGAAAACATGCACAATCAAAGACCCAAAGATGAGTGAAGTCATGTTGAATACAATAAAGGACTTTATGAGGAGATTTATGATGAAAAACAAGAGTGGGTAGTAGATTTATAAGGCAAACAGCAATAGTGAAGGCTTCATACCAAAGAAACATAGGAAGGGAGGCACGAAGAAGGAGGATAAGACTAGTTTTAGTGATGTGACAAAATTTTCACTTGGCAAGACCATTTTTTTGCGTATAAAAAGACAATAAAGTGAAGAGTGATTTTAATGGAAACAAGATTGTAGGCGAAGGAACCATTGGTGAGTTCAGGAACTCAATCGTATTGAAAAGTTTGTATGGTAGTGGAGAAGAGGTTTTCAATAGTGGTTTTAAAGGATTGAAAATGAAACAAGACATGATTTTAATGGCTTAAAGGAAAAATCCAAATAAAACACTAAAGTTATCCACAAAGATAATAAAATATTGATAACTAGAGTGGGAAAGAGACAGGAAGGACGCCAAATATCACAACAAATTAGCCATAAAGGTTTGACGGAAACTCAAGAAGACATAGGAAATGAATGACAAACACTTTTTCCTTGAAGAAGTTTATAGATTAGTGACATTTTTAAAAGACAAACTAGGATCTAATCCAGATAATGTAGAGTGACATAGATGGCCAAGGCATCGATGTCACAAATTTATTAAAGCGGAGGCAATAATGAGATCAATCAGATTGGTGTTGTGTGTTGGAATCTTTTTTAGACAAAGGTTGTTATAGATGGAGCTCAAGAAAAGCATGATCATGGATCGAGGTCCTCACAACATAACCAGATGGACTTAATTCAATGAAACGATAATTATCACTGACCAATTTAGCAATAGATAAGAGATCAGTAGTGATGTGAGTAATAATCAATATATCATAAAGGTGATAGGATTAAAGCATTGATAACCCATATACTGGGAGGCATAGCCAAGAAAAACACATTATAAAGATTTTGGTCTGAGTTTGTCTAGTGGGTGGAGCCCAAAAAAGGAAAATATGCACAATCAAAGACCCAAAATTGAGTGAAGTCATGTTGAATACAATAAAGGACTTTATGAGGAGATTTATGATGAAGAACAAGAGTGGGTAGGAGATTTATAAGGCAAACAGCAATAGTGAAGGCTTCATACAAAAGAAATATAGGAAGGGAGGCATGAAGAAGGAGGATAAGACTAGTTTTAGTAATGTGACAAAATTTTCATTTGGCAAGACCATTTTTTTGCGTATATAAAGACAATAAAGCGAAGTGTGATTTTAATGGAAACAAGATAGTAGGTGAAGGAACCATTGGTGAGTTCAGGAACTCAATCGTATTGAAAATTTTGTATGGTAGTGGAGAAGAGGTTTTCAATAGTGGTTTTAAAGGATTAAAAACGAAACAAGACATGATTTTAATGGCTTAATGGAAAAATCCAATTAAAACACTAAAGTTATCCACAAAGATAATAAAATATTGATAACTAAAATGGGAAAGAGACAGGAAGGACGTCAAATATCACAGCAAATTAGTCGTAAAGGTTTGACAGAAACTCAAGAAGGCATAGGAAATGAGTGACAAACACTTTTGCCTTGAAGAAGTATATAGATTAGTGACATTTTTAAAAGACAAACTAGGATCTAATCCAGATAATGTAGAGTGACATAGATGGCCAAGACTTCGATGTCACAGATTTATTAAAGCGGAGGCAATTATGAGACCAATCAGATTGGTGTTGTGTGTTGGAATCTTTATTAGATAGAGGTTGTTATAGATGGAGCTCAATAAAAGCATGATCTTGGATCGAGGTCCTTACAATATAACCCAATGGACTAAATTCAATGAAATGATAATTATCAATGACAAATTTATCAATACATAAGAGATTAGTAGTGATGTTAGGAATAATCAATACATCATAAATGTGATAGGATTAAAGCATTGATAACCTATATACTGGGAGGCATAGCCAAGAAAAACACATTATAAAGATTTTGGTGTGAGTTTGTCTAGTGGGTGGAGCCCAAAAAATGAAAACATGCATAATCAAAGAGCCAAAGATGAGTGAAGTCATGTTGAATACAATAAAGGACTTTATGAGGAGATTTATGATGAAGAACAAGAGTGGGTAGGATATTTATAAGGCAAACAGCAATAGTGAAGGCTTCATACCAAAGAAACATAGGAAGGGAGGCACGAAGAAGGAGGATAAGACTAGTTTTAGTGATGTGACAAATTTTTCACTTGGCAAGACCAATTTTTTGCGTATATAAAGACAATGAAGCGAAGTGTGATTTTAATGGAAACAAGATAGTAGGCGAAGGAACCATTGGTGAGTTCAGGAACTCAATTGTATTGAAAAGTTTTTATAGAAGTGGAGAAGAGATTTTCAATAGTGGTTTTAAAGGATTTTAAACGAAACAAGACATGATTTTAATGGCTTAACGGAAAATTCCAATTAAAACACTAAAGTTATCCACAAAGATAATAAAATATTGATAACTAGAGTGGGAAAGAGACAGGAATGACCCCAAATATCACAACAAATTAGTCATAAAGGTTTGACAGGAACTTAAGAAGACATAGGAAATGAATGACAAACACTTTTGCCTTAAAGAAGTATATAGATTAGTGACATTTTTAAAAGACAAACTATGATCTAATCTAGATAATGTAGAGTGACATAGATGGCCAAGATGTCGATGTCACAAATTTATTGAAGCGGAGGCAATTATGAAATCAATCAGATTGGTGTTGTGTGTTGGAATCTTTATTAGATAGAGGTTGTTATAGATGGAGCTCAAGAGAAGCATGATCTTAGATCGAGGTCCTCACAACATAACCGGATGGACTAAATTCAATGAAACGATAATTATCAATGACAGATTTAGCAATATATAAAAGATTAGTAGTGATGTGAGGAATAATAAATATATCATAAAGGTGAAGAGTACGATAAAAAATGGGAAGTGTTAAGGTACTAGTAGGTGAAATAGGAAGAGTGTGTCCATTATTAATAACAACTTGATTAGATCGATCATATAGTGTGACCGATTCTACGATATGAGAATATGAAGTCATGTGAACAGTAACACTAGTATCGAATAACCATTTAGTGACATTATTGTTGGTGAAAGGAGTGGGGTCATGATTGGGATGGATATTTATGGTGAACAAAATGTTGGTAACGTTATTAGTAGGGTGGCATAAACCAATGGAATGGTTCCAAGATTCAGAATACTAAAAAGAATGATGAGTAGCAGTATGTCTCCATTTCTAGCAAATTTGACATTGATAGGGAACTTAGTATTGAAATTGGGCTTAAGATAAGAGGAATTATGTGGAGTTTAGGTTTGGAATGGGAATTGGGTTAAGGTGAAAGAGGGTTGTGACTAGTGGGCTTCATGAAATTGTATAGGTCGATCAAAGCGTTGTTTATAAGGTGGGCCATTAATTTGGCCAGGCCCAGAGTGTGGTCCATCAACTTGTACCTTTGGCCAAAAGAGTTAGGGTTGCTATAGAAATGGCTAGAGAAGTGGGGTCCTCTGTGTCCCCTTGCCGTTGCCTCTGTCATGGATGGAGTGATTTGTGGTGGGGAACATGACAAGTGTAGAATCCAATAGCGGTGATACTTGGAAGGAGAATAATCGCTGCTCATGAAGCAAGAGTTTTGCTTTGAGTTCTGCAAATGTGATGGTGGTTGGATTATTTTTGATTGTCATTATAGACAACTTAAAATTTGTAGTCCATTTAAAGTGAAGAGGATGGGATTGTCATTCCAGATGGTGTCACCAATAAAGACGAGTTCTTTAGCATTGGTGGAGATGATGTTGAGGTAGTTAATGATGGTGTTGGAACCCTTCTTTATGGGGTAAAGCTTGCGATGGAGGAGAGACTATTGAGAAGTCGATTGGAGCAAGAAGTGGTCTTTAACCCGGATCCAAAGAGTGTGTGTAGTGTTGTGTTCGTAGGTGAGTTGTATTGTGGAGCTAGAGAGTGATCCAATGAAAAAGCAATAGACAAGTTGAGAAGTAGAGGTATCATTCGGAGGAACAATGATCCCATCAACATATCCTAAAATATTATAGGTAAGTATACCAACGGTAAGTATACCAACTTTAATATGGTTTGGCGAGAACAAATAATCCATGAAGTCTGGCGGTGTGGTTAGAAAATTAGTAATCTGGTTGAAAAATAATGTAGGTGGGTTGTACTCTGCCATTTTCTTGATTGTGAAATTCTAGTTGTATTGTGTTGATTTTGTTGGGATGTGGTTGTGTGTATGTCAGTCACTATATGTATGTTCCAGAAGTGAACTAGAATGTTGCAAAATGAACCTATGGTGTGTTAATCGTGGTGTTGAGTTGTTACGAGGATTTGTATGTATGAAATATTTTGAATTTTTGGATTGTGTTTGAATAAAAAAAATGCTAGATTTCAAGGAATTTGGAAGTAGGTTGTGGTCGGGTCGGCCTACTGAGGCCCGGCCTAATGAGGCCCAACTTCAAGCCCAAACGTTGACAGCCCAGTAGTAAGAGGTCATCTCCCATGTAAACACTAAGACCTAAACCTAATGGCAACCTGCAGCATATATAAGGTACTATTCTGTCATGATAGAGGTATGGACAAAAAACCCTAGTCGTCTCTTTGTTTACCGAAACCTAAATTCTCTCACAATACTGACTTGAGCGTCCGAGGGGCCTTCCGGGACAAAACCCTCGGAGAGTCTTTACTTGTTTTGCAGATATCACTCAGCCGAAGCTCCACGAAATCATGGATCAGAAAGACGATATCCCAGTCCAGCAGAATCTGGCTGAACCAGTTGGCGCCCACCGTGGGGCCCGACATCAGGGCACCACGTTCAGAACCACACGGCTTCAAAATCGAGATCACGGCGAACTAAGCGTAGCCGTGGAGGGTAATGTCACAACTATCTCCTATCGCCACTAGCAACGTCTCTTAGATTCTCAGCTGAAGCACTAGCAGTTTAGCCCTCCAAGAAACAGTAGCCCTCCAAGAAACAGAGATGACCGGCTGGTTGCGGTCGTTAATACGATTTGTGGGAGTAGTGTAGCGAAAGGATCGACCGATAGAGGAAGAGAAAGATATGCAGGGCAGATTATCGAAAGCCCGTCAGCCAAGCACAGGAAGCAGACAGACGTGGTAATTTCGTTCGACGAATCCGATTTAAAGAGTGTAAGCCGACCTCATGATAATGCACTGGTGGCTACTCTGCGCATTGAGGGTAACGAAGTAAAGCAGGTACTGATCGACACAGGCAGCTCAGTTGACCTACTATATTACGATGCTTTCGAGCAGATGAAGATATCGGCAAATCGGTTATTGCCAACGGACGGACCAATCAAGGGAGTGACGGGAGTATTAGCTTATCCATTCGCCAGAGTCTTGCTAACGGTGCAATTTGGGCAGGAGCCATGCCACGAGGAAAGGAGGGTCGAATTTTTGATCGTCAAGTTCACGGGAGCATATAACGCTATAATTGGGAGAGCTACCCAAAACGCACTCGGGGCGGTCACCTCCACATACTACTAAGCAATGAAATTTCTAACCCCGCGCGAGATCGGTGTTGTAAGGGGTCAGCAGAAAATCGCTAGGGAATGCTACTTAGCAGAAATTGGGGCGATAGACGGAGCAGTAGTCCTGGCGAGCTCTCTCGACGTGAGAGCTGATGAAGAAACAGAAAGGATGAATCCTGTGGAAGAAACGCAGAAGATCGTACTGGA
>JANZLX010000007.1:12402564-12419833 GCA_025531955.1 Erythroxylum orinocense | reverse complement strand
TATGTTACTTAATTTTACTGTAACAATGAAATGATGGATATTATGGTTGTGTCAATAAATTATACAATATTTTGGACAATTAATCTATATTTTGAGGATATTATGTAACTAATGATATATTGATGCAATAAAATACTAGAGTATTTTTTTCTTCAAAAGCTATCAAAAAGAAAAAATCGCAATATACTTTATTTTAAATATCGTCATTATAGTTAGGGTGCATAAATTAAAAATAATTGTTTAAAATATATTTAAAATTTGCTATAAAATAAAATTTTAGTAAATTTTTATTTCTTAACATTTTTAATAAACCAACCACTATCAATAGTAATGGTAATCATTCTTTCATCTTAACCGACTATCATAATTATAATAATTATATCCATTCTTATTTTTAACTATATTCATTTATATTTCTATTACTATTATTTTCTATGAACCAAGCGCCTCTAAATGATGAATGATGAGGTAACTACCACAATAATTTCCTCCCGAAAGGCACCAGGGTTCACCAAGACCTAGAGCTTATAAAGAGGATTCCTTTGCGTAGGTTTAAAACCTTGCTTTTTGCATGGACAAGTAAATAATCCGACAGCCCACTTAATGGAGTGACAGAGACCAAAACTAATGCGGTACGTTGTGGTTGGTAGTAGCAGCTGTACGAAATTTGAAAGAAAGCCAGAGTAGCAAGTCCGCTTTTGAGTGCACTGGGGTGGCTACACGACTTTTCCAGTGTCAGCTCATAACATCTCATCCATTCGTAACATTTTTTACTTTTATAAAAGAGGGGAAAGACAAACGATTAAACAAATTCCCGACATATTTTATCCATTCGTAACATTTAATTTATGAAAAGATGCTATGAGTACAGGGTAGCACTTGAAAAGTGGAACAATAAATTTGATCCAGGCATTCAAACTTGAAACTCTCATTAATTGCGGTGGAATTGGAATGTGACAACCACATTCGGTGACCATAAGCGCCCAGCTATGGCAGTCTCCTTTTAAATTGTAACACCAGCATGTGGAGCAATTTTTAAAAAAGATTTAGTCGATTGAGTTTACTGGGTAATTGTTAATTTAGCAACTTAATTATCTCTATTTACTTGCTAAGTGGGTTAGGTTGTTACAGCTTGTTTTTAGTTGATTTGTTTTGCAAGTTATCATTCTTTTTCCTATTTTCTAGTAAGTCTTGTTAGTAAAGTTGGTGGGTGTGCGGAAAAGAGGAGAATGTAGTATTGAATTTATTTCATGGATGCCTATATAAATTTTTCGTGTTGCATCAAATAAATGGCTTTATCAACAAAATCGGATTTGTTGTTTTGTAGATTGCACTTTACCTTCTTTAATTTATTCGATTGCTAATTGATATTCAAGATTTTTGGTATCAAAGTTTTTTTTGGGTGAAAATTGAATGGTATATTACTTTATATAAAACTATTACACCATTACTAAAAACAATAAGCTCAAGGCTAGATAAGCCTGTCATTAGATTACAGAGTATCTAAAATTCAAGAAGTGAAATTATAAAACTATATCATAATTGATATCATTGAATTACAATCACCATATGTTCTTTATGTCTAAAGAGAGGGAATGATGTGCTTGTTAGCAAATATAACAGCTCTGATATGATTAATGATTCTGTCTATCAGTTGATATTTGTCTTCCTTCTTGTCGGTAAACCTACGTCGATTTCTTTCTTTCTAAATGTTATAGATGGTTATGATGAAAGCTGTGTATTGAGAGCAAAATTAGGAGTTTCTTTCTTAGTAATTTTACAGAAAATCGACCTTATTGAATTTGGCCAATCATATCTATCAGAATGCGATGATAACATATATATCGGTATTACATAATAAGCACAAGTCATCGGCTCTACCGTGCCATTGCTTCCAAGTTTTTAGCTAAATAGCCCTCGCAGAATCTGATTTGATGTTTTGCAAAGTTTTCAACTTCTTAAATTCAGTCTTTTGCTCCTTGATATTTAACATTTCCTCCTTGAGAACTGATGCGTTAGAGATTAAGGGTCTTACAAAGAGTTCCAATTCTTTTAAATGTACACGAGGAAATGTTTGTGGCTGGTCGTCTTTCGAGTGACTGGCAAAAGCGAGGCTAGATTCTCTGTCTAATTTTTATGGTGTCTTATTGTGTCCAGTAAATCTCAGCTATTCATTTATGAGGGCTCCACGTTTATTTATGTGAAGTCCACGCAGGACCCGAATAAATAAATAGTTGAGATTTACTGGACACAATAAGACACCATAAAACTGAACAAAGAATCTTGTTCAGTAAAAGCATAGGTCATGAATCAAGTTGCGCCTGTTTTCGGAAAGCTAGTCAAGAATGATATATGTATGTCGGTTAGGTTCTAAGTCGCTCTTGGGCTTTCAAAAACTATTTCTAAAACTCTTGTTATATTTATGGATGTCCATTATTCTGTCACAATTGTCTGACGTTATATATGAAATAACCAAGTTCTAAGTTATTGTGTGAGCATTTTCATTATTAACTATAATTAAATGCCGGTTGATAAGTTGCCATCCATATATTCAAGACATCAACCACTTTGAATTGCACTTCTGTCCTGTAAAAGATTATTATATTCAGAAGATTTTGTCCAGATCCAGTTCCTACGCGCGGTCCTACTGTCATGACAATGTTTCAACGTCTTTGCAGACTGCATTTCGACCCCTGTGCTGTGAGTGAATTAACGGTCCTATCCTATCTATGTACATATTTTTGCCAATCCCAAATTAATGTGGGCTGAAGTCTAATATGCCAACCTACAATTACTGAGATAGAAAAAGATAGGGTTGCTCATTTAATATTTATTTTCAAATGTCATGTTTGCCTAGATATTTTATTCTACTTCAGATTCTCCCAGAAACATTTTTCAACAAGCACAACCACACCAGCTGGCCATGATAACATTCAACAATCATGAACAAATTTTACATAGGAAACAACCAAGTTGACAGAAAACATAAAACAATCGTAAAGCCAACACAAGGGACGTTCCACGAGAGGTGAAACACTTGGTGAATTCAACGGGGTCGACCATACTTGCGTATACATCGCAGCATGGCAATGTTGCTCGCCGTCCTCACGCACACAATCCTAGCCCTGATACCATTGTCAATAGATCAGTTAAATATCTTAACCTCACATACTTTAATTTTTTATTTCAATTATTATACTTTAAAAATTATTACTTATAAGACAACCAAAATTTAAAAAAAAATCAAATAAAGCTGTCTCGCAATTAAGGTTTGAATACCGTGAAAAAGCCCGAACCCTTAAACTTCTCCTCCACGATTTTGTTCAGACGAGCTGCCATTTCAGCGGTTAAGTAGTTCTCCCAATCTCCTACCTTACCCTTCCTGAAGAATGCATTGTTTTTTAGATTAATACCTGAGCCAGAGCGATGCTCGCCATTTTTATTCACCTCCAGGTTGCTCAGATTCTCAAAATCACACATGTCTATGACCTTTTGGACTACTCCTGTTTCCTCTTTAGTAAAAGGGTAGCCAATGAACTCAGCTAATTTCTTCACGTAGAAGGTTGTTTCTTTCTTCAACTCCTCGAACTTCAAGATCAATATCCTTTCTGGGAACTCCAAGCTCGCTCTCCAGTACCCTAAAACGTGGTCCCAGCAAGGTCCATAGTTTATAATCCCTTTGCAGTACATCTCAAAAGCCTCTTCTAAACGAAGAGGCTCAGCGTTTGTGGAAGAAAGCTGCTTCGCCACGAAGAACCAGTATGAAACAAATGCGTCCCTGGGGTCTCTGCATATGTAAACTATCTTACAGCCCGAGTTAGTAACTGATGTAGGTAAAGAAGTGTATGGCATGTGAGTAGCTACTAGTGGCATTTCCATGTCCCTGTTGTTTGAGTTCTCTGAAAGATCAAGCTCAATAAAAGGTATGCAATCATGGGGCAGCTTCTTGAGCAAAGGGCTAGTTGAGTCATCAAACCTAGCTCGAGTGACAATGGCAAAAGTAAGGGCCTTGAGCCAAGTTGTACCGGCTTTTGGGCAACTCGTCAAAAAAATGTCGGTGGGTTGTGGTCTAAAATGCTCTTGAGCGGACATGATTCCTGCCAAGAAATGTTCATAGTACCAAAAGCCTTGGTAATGGTAGAGATTATTGGCCCTGTCCCAACCTTTTTCCCTGGGAAAAGTAGAGATTTTCAGCTTGAACTTACTGGCAAGAGTTCTTGGAGCCGCTTCACAGTTATCCTCGCAACTTTTGGCTGAATGATTTTGTAACATGGGCAAAGGGGAATCCATGTGTAACAAATGAAGGTAGGCCAATGAATTGTTGGTTTCTAAATTGTAATTCAATCAGATACTAGGAAAGGAATATATATAGCTACTAACTATAGTACCCAGCTAGCAAGTGGACTGAGAGGACTGACACCACTAGAATTAATAGTAGACAACATTTCTTTACTAATTAAGATTTTTTTGGATCCAAAATAACCCTGACCAATCTTATCTAATGTCCAAAATGATATGGTTTTAAGCATAAGACAGGATTAGATCACAGCCTCTAAACTCATGTCTAATTCTCAAAATGACATCGTCGGACATAATTGAACAGTCTCTAAATTTATGACCAATACTTAAAACGACTCTAAATTTATGACCCACACTTAAAACAACGTCGTTTTGGACGTTGAATAAGATTGGCGAGGTTATCCAAACTCTTTCCTTACATTAAGTAAATGAATAAACAAAATAATAAGAAGATATATTAACAAATCCCCATTCACTATTATAGAGCAAGACGGTGACACCATTTATAAGTTTGTATTTAGTAATAGCCATTTTCTGCCTGCATACGTTGTTCTATTTGTAGATGATTCCATCACGTAGATTACATTGATCTACTGTTAGATTTTCTCAATCAGACGAGGAATAGGCCTGGGTGCTATGTCTTAATTACAAATAATTTCTCATTTTGCAAGTGTGCGCAAATGACAGGTCTCTGTTTTGCCTGACAATTGTGTAATGAATCATTAGGATGGCACTATGCCTATGATACTTTTAGACTCAATTTAGCAATGATTTAAATTTAATGTGCAATAAGCCACGTCCTTTTCGGCTTTTGGTTGATGGATGATACTGTGGAAAATTAGGTGGATATCTTCCTTTCAAAGATGGTTTTGGACCGATCTATATAATATAGAAGTCACTTCGAAAAAGATGCTACCTCGTTTTAGGTAGATCTGCATCGTAGTTATACAATTCAAACCTGACTTTCGTTGAAGGATTAGTTAACCAAAAGCTTGAATAAAAGATTTCACCCTGAAACTGCCATTGCATGTCAAGGTTGCCCTTATTGTTTTGAGATGTTCCATTAATTAATCACCTAAGTAAGATGTAAGCATATGGATTAATCAAATACAACAGTTGTTAAGTTCCTTATTGAGAAGTCATATGCAATCCTGATCAGGACTGATGAAATTAAATGCTAGTTTTTTTTCGGACATTCATGAAGAAATATTTCATAGATTAGGTCTATTTTAAATTGCTTATGATATTAAAACTTTTCAAGTTGGGAGTAAAATAGTTAAAATTGTTGGATTATGCTCTACAACCAATCGATTTGGTTGTTTAGTAATAAATTATTTAAAAGCATTCTTTATCTTGCACATGTCTAAATGCATATGATAAAATTCATGAGATAATTGTACACTGCAAATGAAATTATAATGAGATTATAATTATGATATTAATATTATATTTATGTATCATTCTTAAATTGTTCCTGGTCATTGTTCTATTAAGATTGGACATTAATAGAATGCAAAAAGATTAGCACACGTTATGTTTTTCCTTAGGAAGGAAGTAGTCGATCTCATAGGCTAAAGTATAGAAATGCTTAAACAAACATGTTGGTGCTTGCTAGAAAACATGTTCACTGAACATACCCGACATGAGAAATTCATTTTAAACATTACTTGTGTTGGATCTGGGGAGCCCACTTTCATAGGAAATCTACATCATGGGCCTAGTGATGAAACATACTCGTGGACTTTGACATCATACTTTAACCAAAAATCTTAAAGCATTAAGTTTATGGGTCCTTCCCACTTATATGTCCTCCATTAGTTTCATCTCTTTCCAATGTGAGATTCCTACTCATATTTGACATCCCAACAATCTCCCCTCAAGTGCGAACTTACACATTGGGCTTGGACCCCTTTGAGCGAAAACCTTTTTGCTTAGCAGCTCGACTATATAGCGTCAACAAGAGCCCTTGTACTCTACTGGTTTGGGCCCACCAGAAGTCTCCTTGGCTTTTCTTTATGGGAAAGCAATCATAGGATCTAGTTACGATTTCCATACTCTTCCCTTACCGAACCATCGACTCTGATATCATTTGTTGGATCTGGAGAACCCACTTTCACAGGAGATCTACATCATGGGCCTAGTGATAAAACATACTCGTGAGCTTTGACGCCACACTTCAACCCAAAACCTTAAGGCATTAGGTTTATGGATCTTTTCCACTTATATATTCTTCGCTAGTTTCATCTCTTTTCAATATGAGATTCCTACTCATACTTGACATCCCAACAACTTGTATGTATGTAAAATTCTCATTGTGATGATTATATAAGTGATTTTTTGATTTGAGGTCACAAATACTATCTTATATAGGGATTACTATATTTTGATACTATTTATAATTTATTTAATCATGGTCGTTTAATTGGTAGTCATTGGATGATAAAATTTTTATCTACTTAATTTAATTTTAGTTGGTTTATTGAACAATAATTTTTCAAATAGTAGTAAGGGCTATTATTTCGAATAAAATAGTGGGAGTAACCAAATATGATTAAAGTTTTAATTTCATTTGGTAGTCATGATATATAATTAACTACTTGCTTTCCTACATTTAATTTTGGTCTGAATGAAATTTACCTTGTTTAATACAGTTGATACTTAGAGTTAGTGAACCTAATTTCTCAAATATAGGATATGTTCGAGATTAGTTCTCAAAATTTAGATAGAAAATTATATGTCCATTATTTTATTTTACGATAATCCCTGTTAAGGATTCAATGATAGGGTTTTAGAGATATGTCAAAGTCATATAGATGACAAAATGTATTGACATTTTGAGTTGACTAATGTCTTATAAACTTTGAAGACAACATGTAAGATGTATGTCAACACCATGATAGCAAGATGCAAGAGGTTGCATTGAGTAGCGATCAAAGGTATAGTACCTTGATGGAATTGTTTCACTTAATTTAGCCTACTAAAAGCATAGTTGTGGACTACAATTAAAGGCATTTGCTATAATATGATAATAATTATCATAAGAAGAAAAATGATTACATGACTTTTCTTGCCTACACTTTATATGATAGAGATCATAAGTATTTATAGTTCATGCTTATGAGTATTTGACACTGAATTTAGATTCAACATTATTGTAAGGTTCAATGCATAATTAGAAATAGATTGTTAAGTAAAAGTAATTGATCCAATTTTATACAAAGAGTTTGTACATGTTGGATCAAAGGAGACTTATGCTTAAAATAAGTGGTAAAAATAAAAAGTTGGATAATCGAGACTATAGGTTCATGCTATGTTGGTAAATCAACATAACGTGAATCACAAAGTTACATACAAGGATATTTATATCCTTTTAACTATGAATCATATGAAACTTGTCCAATTGAAAAATAACTAAATCACCAAATACATGTTGGATCAAAGGAGACTTATGCTTAAAATAAGTGGTAAAAATAAAAAGTTGGATAAACGAGACTATTCGTTCATGCTCTGTTGGTTAAATCAACATAACGTGAATCACAAAGTTACATACAAGGACATGTATATCCTTTTGATTATGAATCGTATGAAACTTGTCAAGTTGAAAAATAACTAAATCAACTTTTGGTGAAAGGATGATGATGGTATTGAATTGTTAAATTTATACATGCAATGTATTGGATAGAATAAAAATTCATAAAAGGATAACACTAATATTTCATTAGATTTATAATGACTTTATGTGATATAGTCATATGTATTAAATGAAATGTTGATTTAAAAGCTCAACTTGTTTAAATCTAAGTAGAAATTAAGCATTGAGAATGCTGAAGCACTTCAATGAAATCATTATGGTAAATTTGAAATTATCGATTATCTATAGGGAATGAGATTCTCTGGTGAATATATTCATAACTAAATTCATAAGAGTATGAATTTATGTACGGAGTAAAATACAATAGGAGATTTTGTATAATGTAATATAATTTCTTCTATAATTATGCCTAGCTAGTACAATGACTTACCTTCTGCATTTTCAATTGAATCAATTAGCAAGATTTCATATTAGATATGAAACGCTAAGTCTTTGAAATAGTTAAAGTTAATTATTCAAGGATATGATGCTTAGTTGAACCATATATATAATCCATTAAGTTTAGAACTAAAATGGTTAATAAAATGTTATAAGATATCTAAAAGGTTGGATATAATCTTACAAACCTATTGGGCAAATTGTTTGTTTTAGTGTATACTTATAGGGAATGGTTTTTAAGATAAGTAATGGGGTTAAAGTGAAATTTGAAAAGTTCAAATCTTATATCAGTGAATTTAATTGGAACTAGTGCCTTTATTGATTCATTTGATGTATAGTTAAAAGGCTGTGAGACCTTGAAAGATTCACATTCATGATGAATTCAAATAGTTTGTTTTGAGATGATTGTGAATTTATCATGTCTGCAAGAGGGTTAGTGGGAGTATAGTTGTCCTTTTCAATGGGAGTATATAGAGACAAATTGCTCATAGAGATCAATAATTATAACTTTCAATTGTTGAAAACATATTTGTCCAATAACAACTCTTGTCAGATATGGAAATTTGACAACTTAATTATAGGAATTAGATCTATATAGATAGATTGAATTTTTTTTACTTATTCTAAGTTAAGTACATAGATAATGTACTAAAGAAGTTTAGTATTTGAGATATAAGATACTTGTGAAGTATTAAAGATATCAATTACTTTGTGTATGAGTTGATATTTGAGTTCAAGATAAAGAGATAACTTTAGAAGTAAATCCTAATTAAAGTTTATTTTCTTAGAACAATATCATTCAAGATTGGAAAGGTTCTAATATAGCAATGGTTGTTAATTAAGCCATAATACATTTTTCATTTAGTAGAAATGAATAATTGGATCAATAAGTTCTTTAGTGAACTTGAAGTAGTTCTTGGCATTGTTCAAGACAATAATGAACTATGGAACATTAGAGACATTGGGTATGCAAAGGAGCTAAAGTCTCATTAAAGATCTAAGTATGTATTTAAGCAACTTTTCTTAATTATGATGATAATTAAGATAGAAGTTGTAAGAATTAAACAAGTGCTCACTATAGAGAATCTTATAGAATTATCTCATCAAGCCACTATCCTAACAGTACAATAACCATCATATGGTGATATTGTATGAGATACTTAAATGATTGGCTTAGCGTAAGTGGGAGATTATTGGTTTATGCCCTACAGTCAATCGCTTTGGTTGTAATTTAGTGACAAATTATTTAAAGACATTATTTACCTTGTACATGTTTAGATGTATATGATAAACTCTAAGGAATAATTGTACATTACAAATAAAATTATAATTATGAGATTCATATTGCATTTATGTATTATTCCTAAATTTTTCCTGGTCATTATTCTATTAAGATTAGACATTAATAGAATACAAAAAGATTAGTACACATTATGTTTTTCCTTATGAAGGAAGTAGTTAATCTCATAGGCTAAAGTATAGAGATACTTAAACAAACATGTGGGTGTTTGTTAGAGAACAAGTTCTCTAAATAGATTCGACATGAGAAATCCATTTGGAACATTACTTGTATGTCTATGGCATTCTCATTGTGATGATTGTATAAGTGATCCTTTGATTTGTGGTAACAAAAGTTATCTTGTATACTGATTGCAATTTGTTGATACTACTTATGGTTTATTTAGTTATAGGTTGTTTAATCAGTAGTCATTAGATGTAGCATGAACTATATGGAGGTAGTTGAGTGATTAAGATAAGATTCATCACCCTAAAGTAATTATGGAGAATGTTCTGTTGTTCTTGATTAGTATTGATTTGAGAAATCTTTGGCCAAGGTAGAATGACACTTTGTAATAGTTTACAAATGTCATTAATTGAATCGATAGCTAATGAATGAGAACTAATATGATTGGACTCAAAATAAAGTAGACATTAATTTCATGCTCTATATTTAATCAGAACATTGTATGATGATAGGATTAAATTGTATGGAAAAATCATGCACAGAAAAGTTAGTAAAAACCACTTTGACATTCATAAATGTTTGGGTGGTCATGATGCATTGTTAAACGCCAATCTTGATCTATGATTATAAATTGCTTAATTGGAGAATTAAAGATGAATTAAAAGGAGTTTTAATTTGTCTAATTCTAGTTATAAACTACATTTAGAATTTATAATCATGGTAAACACATTTGAGAACCTAATAGGTCTAACATATAAAATAAGTTGAAGTGAGCAAAGTTAATTTAATTAAGTTGGACTTGATTGTAAAGTTTAAGAAACTTTATCATTAAATATGAGATATTTAATAAATAAGGATCAATATGAGATATTGAATCTTATTTAGGCATAATTGGTATTTAATTAGAATTATTTCTAATTCTAATTAAAGTTTAATTGAAATTAGAATTTAATTTCAATTAAATTACTAAAACCTTCAGAACCTATTATAAATATGCTTAGGCTTTATGAAGCTAGCACTTCTTGCTTAATTATTTCTGTAAGAGTTACAAAGTTCTCTCAACTTATTATATGGATATCGTTAGATGCAGGACATTTATGCGACTGTGGTGATTGAGACGAATCGATTTCGGAAACGATTTGAGAGATACAATAAGACAAAGATCAAACTTCAAAATAAGGAATAAATTAAGTTTTCGCTTTATTATGATTGATGTCATTAATTTTATAGAATTAAGAGATGTTGGTTTTCTGGAAATCTAAGGTTAAGAAAATATTGTTGTAATTATTCCATTGCTGTGAGATCTCATATCGGTTGGATAGGGGAACAAAGTATGCCTTATAAAGGTATGAAAACCTCTCCTTTACAAGACGCATTCTCCCAAGCAAGTGTGTGGGTGGAACAAAACCGCACGAGTTGGGCCTAAAGAGCACAATATCTGTGGGTGGGTTGTCTGGGTTGTTACAACGATATTAGAGAGTATAGATACCTCTCCTCTATAAGATGCGTTTTCCATAACCTAATGCACCAGATTCTATTAGAACTTCGAGGTTAAATGTGCTTGAGTGAGAGTAGTTCTAGGATGGGTGACTTCTTAGGAAGGCCTCGGGAAAAGCAAAACTATAAGGGCTTGGCTAGGATAAGGCCTAAAGCGAACAATATCTGCGAGTAGGTCACCTGAGCTATTACAAGTGATATTAGAGTCGGTACCCAAACCGTTGTGTCAGCTAGGCTAGGCTTTAAAAGAGGCCTAGGCCCTATGGGGTGGGATATTGTGAGATCCCACATCAGTTGGAGAGGGGAACGAAGTATGCCTTATAAGGGTATGGATACCTCTCCCCCACAAGATGCGTTCTCCCGAGCGAGTGTGTGGGAGGAACAAAATCATGAGGGCTGGGCCCAAAGCAGACAATATCTGTAGGTGGATGGTTTAAGTTGTTACAGTAGTGGTCAGGATCAGATTATGACTTGATTTTGCAACAAAAACATTTTTAAAATATATTTTCAAAATCTAAATCTTTGTAGGGAGGCAAATAAATAAAAAACTACACTTATTTCAACCTAGTGACAATTAGATCAAGCATAATTAGAAATCGTAATTAGCCAAAAACTTAAAATTTAAATAATTATCTATTTTCCACTTTACCATCACAATTTCAAACTTATTATAAATTGAATATTTTTTAGTTTAAAACCTGAAAAATCCTCCAAATTTAACAATCCAAACTCAATTGGATTTTAAATTGAGTTTAGAGTTATTTTAAAAATTGGATGTAACCTACAATCATACATACGGACAATTAAGTAATAGGAAATCAATTTGATGATGAAACGTTCCCATAAGTTTTTCTTTCACACTATACAATCGAAGAAGCAAGTGCAACTATTTAACTTTTCTATAATAAATTATATAAAATTTTAAATTATATAATACTAATCCAAAATTTTAAAAGTAACAATAAAATAATTAAAAATTTAAGTTTTAGAAAATAAATTGTCATAAATTTTATAATTAACAGTACTGATATGATATTAGACACATGACTATTACTGAACTTATTAATTCTATATGAGATTAAATATTAAAAATCTTTTAAAAGAAAAAAATAATTACAAAATTTGGCATTTGATTTCTTAAAAGTTTAGATTACTTAAAATTTATAAAATGATTAATATATAAATCATAATAAAGCACGTATTGTAATTCGTATCTTATTCTAAAGCTTCATCATTTTCTTGTTGTAACTCATGAACCTTTTTTCAAAATTGACTCATCTTAAGAACTGTAGTTACACAAATGTCGGCCTCTAACAGTATCTATAGAACAAGTTGAGAGAACTTTGCAACAACCTCTAGCAATATTCACAAAACAAGTTGATAGAACTCTACAATTGTTACAGAGAGGGTTAGCTAAGGAGTGCTAGCTCCCTTAGAGCTTAAGTCTATTTATAGTACGTTTTGGACATTTTAGTAATTTAATTGAAATTATACTATAACTTTAATTAAAATTTATTTAGATTTACAAATAATTCTAATTACATACTAATTATGCCAAAATAGGATCCATTTTCTCATATTGATCCTTATTTATTAAATATCTTATATTTAAACTTAAAGATTCTCTAACTTTACAATCAAGTCCAATAATTAAAATATCTTTTTTTCTCTCCAACGCATTCTTTATGTGTCACTCGTTAGGTTCCCAAATATCTTAGCAATGGATACAAATTTTAACCCTAAATTATATTTATGATTAGACAAATTAAACTCCCTTAATTTATCTTTAATTAAACAATTTGTATCCATAGAACAAGATTAACGTCAAATAACACAATATGGCCACCCAAATATTTTGAAATGTCAAAGTGAATTTGACTAACCATTTTGTGCATAATTTTTCTATATAATGTAATCCTTTCATCATACAATATTCTAATTAGACATAGAGTATGTAATTAATGTTTACTCTATTTTGAGTCTAATCATGTTATTTCTCAACCATTAGCTGTTAATTTAGGTAATAACTTTTGCAACTTTACAAATGTCATTCCAACTTAGCCAAAGATTTCTCAAATCAATACTAATCGAAAAGAAAGAAACATTCTCCCTAATTACTTTAAGGTGATGAATCCTATCTTGATCACTCAACCACCTCCAAATAGTTTATACGACATCTAATGTGTAACATACCACTCCCATAGTGCATATGCCCGAACATACCAGAGGATATTCGAAAATATACTTTATGAAAATGGTACATTAGGACAATCAAACTAGCTCATTAAAGGCATCAAACATGTCATAATCATTCTAAATGCTCAATTCTTCCTATTTCATTCTTAAACATAAAAGTCACATGCCATTATAATTCACATTCCACATATATACGTTACACAACATTTTTATGAGTTCATTCTCAATACCAAAAATACAACATGAAATAGGATCCTAATACACAAGACATCTATCTAGACTCCTCATATTCAGCTGGTCAGACCTTTGAGTCATTCTTGTCCCCAAAATACAAGTACTAAACTTTTACTATATCACCTTAGTAGCTAGAACTCCCTTGAACCTAAAAAACAATGTTGCAATTTTGATGAGTTTGTGAACTTAGTGAGTAAACTATCATTGATGTATTCACTTAAGTTAGATAACAAAAACAAGTATATCAAAGTTTATCATACTTCCACAAGCATATCTGTAAACTAGCATTGCATATCATAACACATCATCCATTAAATTCAACTATAATTCACTATTTCAACAATTCAATAATATATTTCAATTCAATCATTTGATGCATATAATGATGTATATTCAAATGCATATGTGTTTCCATTTTCATTTTTTTTCTATTATGACCAAGTGCCTATCAACCCAATTCCTGTCCCATATCTGTTGTGCACACTAAGATCATTTTTGGCCCATATCCATTGTGGATACTGAGTCTATGTCATCTGATCCTGAGGCTCTTTATCACAATTTTGAGCTCAAAGCTCATTTCCCACTTCGGTCACTTCGGTTACAACTCCTTTATCTGATCATGCATTTCAATGTGATGAGATGCATCATTTCATATGCTATGTTTTCATTTCCTTTCATTTCTGTGTACTCATGCCACATATATCAAACTCGTCGGATATAAGTCTGGCATTTTATCAATCAGTTGTGCACACATTCTATATTAACATACAACTCATACAGAAGCACATATAAATGAGTTTAAACATCTAAGTTAATTCACAGTATGCTCCAGAAAAGCTATTGCCTTGATGTTCCAGCAATGTTTGGATATTGATGATAACCTTACGCGTCTATTGTCATGTATATAATAATGCACTTATATATGTGTCATGTTTCAATGCATGCTCAATTGACTTTTTGGGTATGTATTCTTATACAAATATCTTGACCATTCAAACATTATAGCTTGTATATATTTAGTTTGCAATCAGGTTTATACCTTAAGTAAGCTTGATTTAATCCAAATTCATCAATCATACATTTACCAAACTTTTCTAGAAATATATAATCATGCAATTTCCTAATTCTCATTCATACATACCTAAAACTGTAACACCCGGTATCTAGTTTACCCGGTACACCGAAATGAATCGGTATTTGAGACTAATGTCATTAAAATCACAAAACACTGAATAATAATTTTTTTTGGCATCAAATTAATGATATATGACACTTTTTCAGTGGTCACAAGAAATTGTACGAGCAGATGTTTAAGAACTAGTACAGGAGTGACATTTTTGTAAATAAGTGGACATGAGGCTTATATAAGAAGCTAAGTTAGAAAGAAGACAAAACATTGTCTTCTTCCTCCTCCCTCTTTCATAAAACCACCATGGAAGTCCCCTCTCAAGCTTTTCAACCCTTGTAACAAGGATGGGAAGGAGAATCAAGCCTTTCGGGTAGTACTAAAAGGTAAGTCTCAATCCCAACACTTAGTTCTATCGGTTTAAGCTTAGTTTTTCTCTCTTCTTATGAAACCCACTTGATGGAATGTATGGGTTTGATGCTTTTGACGACGGGTTCTTGTTCTTTGATGTCTAATGACACATTAACATGAAGAAATTTCGTTTTTATGGTGATTTGGTGGCTAAATCAAAACCTAGGGTTTTGAAGTTCAAGCTGGCAATGGAGACAGATTCGTAGGTCCTCTTTGTACATTTTTTTTGAGCTACGTAACGTGTGAATTTGGAGAAACTCAAAACATAGAAGTTGTAGATACAGATCTCTACTATCTCCCTAAATTGTTTCAAGATTTTATGGTGAGCCAAACAAATGTAGGAGGTCCTTAATTGACACTGGTTCAGAATACTAGCGGGATTGAAACGAGAAATGAAAGTTAATCGTTTGAAGACCTTAGAGTTAGAATTGGATGATGGGTTCTTCTTATTAAATTTTCAAAAATGTGTTATCCAAGTTCCGTATAAAGGAAATTTTAATTGGATAAGTATTTTGTGATATGTGGCTGAATAAGTGAAGGGTGTTTCTAACCTTAGTGACACAGAAAAGAACAGAGACAGGACAAGATTAAACAAATCACAATAAATCCAAATTGCATAATTTTTTAGCCTTCTTTGGATATGTGATAGCCATATGAGTCTATTGAAAATTAATTTTTTAGTGACCTTAATCGGATGAGAAATGACTAAGTTATAAGGATTTGAGACAGGAAGGGTCCAACTCATGACTGAATATTAAGGCTGATTGTAAATGGGAGATTTGGATTTCCTTAATGACCGAATTAGAACATGGTCATAAAAGAAAAATTGTGAGTTTATATGTTAACTAGAGGTCTGAAAAGTTTGAAAAACATTGGACCAATATATACAAAGTTATGCCTTCGCGAATGAGACCTATGCTGATGTATTAGGAATAAAATAGAAAATTTTAAATATGTGTAAGAAATGAGATTTATGTGAGAATGACTAATGCGGGTATATGTAATTTTCATACATGTTACCCAATCGCTTGTGAAAGCAGACAAGGAATAGAACTGGAAGTCGTACCTAGTACCTCTCAAGTTCAAGGAAATTAGAAAAGAGATCAAAACCACTGATATAGTTGTGGTGAGTATAATCATGCTACTATACTTGTGTAGTAATCCTTTTTTCTTTATCTTGCGGCTTATTGAATTGTTCTCGAACCTATATGACTTATTTGATATATGAATCCATGTAGTTGAGTCTAGCATGTTGTATGCCAGATTGACCAAATGATATTCAGATCCTTTGCATCTTCTAGTCCCCTTGTTATATTGAACCTATGAATTGTGATTCTTTGATAAATCATGTTTTCTTGTTAGCCATGATTAATGAGTTCATAGAATACCTAGCTGATAGGGTATATCATCAGACTATGTGCATATAGGTAACCCGCCGGTGATGGGTTAGATTCGGATCCTACCTGGAGAGGGTAGGCCTCCAAGGACAAGGTTAGGCCAACCTTGTCTAGAATTAGAAAGAGGAAGATATGTCGTACTAGCATGCCTCTGCCTCTTCCTAAGAAATTCAGAAAATCAGAACTAAAAAATGAGAAAGCTTAAAATTAGGAATCCTGTATAACCTAGAATTCAGAAAGAAACTAGAATTTAGAAAGAAACCAGAACTCAAAAAGAAGAAACTAGAATTTAGAAAGAAACCAGAACTCAAAAAGAAACCAGAATTCAAAAAGAAACCAGAACTCAGAAAGAAACCAGAATTAAGAAAGAACCCAGAACTCAGAAAGAAACCAGAATTAAGAAAGAACCCAGAACCCAGAACCCAGAAAAGAATTTAGAAACCAGATTCATGTTTTTTTTTGAACAATTCATATTGAGATTTATTATTGATACTCATGTGATTGCCGCATTTGATATTACTACCTGGTTATCCATTAATGCCATATATTGTTGCTTAGAATGCCATAGACCATTCTTGTGAAGCTAGCCTTGTGTTACCTAGCCTCACAAGCAT
>JANZLX010000007.1:12286272-12299557 GCA_025531955.1 Erythroxylum orinocense | reverse complement strand
CAGAAATTTATGCGGACACCAACCAAACACGAATAAGGACAGGACATTTGTGTCCTTGTCCACTGTCCTCACCCCTTCGGACATGAACCAAACGCAAGGTAAGTGAACTAAGACTCAGAGTTTTCAAATTCAACCTGAACCTCCATAGTTATTTAAAAAAAAGACGTCATTTTGTAAAAAAAAAGTCATTTTTCTTTTTCAATTTAAAAATATAATGAATCAAGTTAAGCCGCGGTCGAGTTGAGTTTTGGACTGTCTAGGCCCAGTCAGTGCTAGGGTTTGAGTACCTCAGGCCTCCCAGACCCAAGCCCAGCCCATTGCCAATTATCAGTGAACTTTTCAATAACTCTAAATTATAGCAATTATTTGCCTAACCCCCATTTTTGCAAATTTGATCTATAAAAGAAAATTAACTGAGACATCTGCAAAGAGAAATACAAATTCCATAATTCCGTCAAACAAGAGAATCCTTACCCCAATACACAAAATACAGCACATCTTTTATATCTCTTTCTGATCTACTTTTACGTTTATACTCCGTAATTCTACACAACTAGAAAACTATTTGTTTGATAATAACAAGCTTAAAGCAATAATTACCTTATCACCAAGTTAAATTTGCTTTAACAGTGGGGCAGTCTTTCCAACAGGCATTATTCATATTGCTGCAAAGTGCAAACTAAAACTTAACTTCCTACTAAATTAACGCAAGATGAACATCTTTCATCTGTCTGGCCTGTGAAGGATGGCTAAATTTTATTCTTAACGAGTCATATAATGCATAGGTGTCTCAGTCAAGGAGGTTTAGGACCCTATCATAGCCACATAATTGCATGACAGGTTAATCAAAGCATTCTTGTTCTTGCCTGAAAACATGAATGTAAGAAACAACAACCCAAAGGAACATTTAAACTGAAAGAATGGAAACAAGAACCTGCTTACTATCCAGAATGAAGAATCCAAGAGCAAGATATTTTTCCACGTGGTATTGAAAGAAACAGGAAGCAAATAATCGGCATTCAAATATGAAAGAAGCGGAGAGATTATTGCAAGCCTTGCCAAGAACATTTACTTGAACTTGCAAAGCCCCAGCAGCCAAAAAATGAATCCTTCATTCCTTCTAACAATAATTTAGATTCTGTAACGTATAAAAAGGAGTTCTGTATTTAAGGAACTATATTTGAAGAATGAAAAATAATGAAAAGAAGAGCCCCCTAAGAAAGCTAAAATTTTCTATTTCTGACTACAATAATGCAATGACTAGTTAAAGGTGTTGAAGTATTGATAACTGCAAAAACACTAGCAATCAAGACGTAGCACATCTCAACTTGTCGTGCAGTCCTGATAATATGGGTGGCTCTGATTTGTGTACCGTTCCCATAGAAGCTTGTACCTGCCAATGGCTATTTTAAGCCAAGGCTTCATGTTCCCATTAAAGTGAATAACTGCAGCACTCTCAATTAGACGACTGTCTATGTTCATATCAAATCCTAATCCTAACACATGCCATCTCCGGTCAAGTGGTTCAGTCAGTCCATAAAATGCCAGGAGAGCAGGAGGCAGTGTTCCCAGCTTCCACAATGTCCGTTCAGCATTCTGCTCCTGCCAGTAATGATAGCGTGCAGTCACATTTGCTTTCCTCCATGCTATCAAATCAAAAATGTTCATACCAAATGCCCATCCACATGCCTGGGGATCAAACTTTGAGCTGATGATTGGGTTTGAGAAATTGAGATATTTGTAATAACGATGAAATGCTTCCAGACAAGTTTCCACAGCTCCATTCACATTTCCATGCAAGTCCAAAGAAAAAAGTTGTGTCAGATCCTTCTGGACAACAACATCATCATCAAGAAAGACGATCTTTTCCAGATGCGGGTAGATCTCAGGAATGTAAAAGCGAAGGTGATTGAGCAAAGACAAGTATTTAGGATTTCGTAGCTTTGGTACAACCTTCAGATCTTGATAACTGCCAAAATAGTAAGCTCGGATATCTTCATCGAGTTGTTGTTTGACAATAGGAGAATATGAAGCATTCAACCAAGAAAAATTTTCAATATTCTGCACTTCGATGGTGGCACCTTTAAAGTCATTACTGAGAAACCAAGCCTGCATTGCTCCAAAGCTGATCCCATTTGTAACTATATGGAATGCAATCTGCTTTGGATGGTCAGCATTTGATATGGTGGAGTTTACAACCACAGACGTAGATAGAACATTGTCTGAGAATATGCAAAAGTGATAGAGATTGTTGTCAACAAGTCGAGGAGAGTTTTGTTTCTCCTCTGCAAGGTCTTGAAGGTAAACCTTCTTAATCCAATCAGTTGTGAGTTTCATTTTCATGCAATGGAGGTTTTTGGGTACAGCTTCAGCAGCCATGTGACCAAAAATAGTGCTTTGAACTGTTGCTGCATTTGCACGCTCTTCAAGGGCTTGAATATGAGATTTCATTGTCATTATGGTGGTTGCAACATCATAGTGAGCATCTTGTGCCTTGAAAATTAGATAGGACAGGCTACTGATAATTGGCACTGCTTCTTCTGCTGTTAAGGGCTCTCCTCTCATAGCAGTTTTTGAAAGCAAAAGTTGACAATTTCTGATCTTTTTGCTCAGCTCCCAAGCAAGGTGCAGGTTATTGTGTTCCTTTGCTATAACTACATAAGCTTTAGCGAGTACCATTTGCTCTGCCAGCTGCCTTGAGAAGGAACTAACACTTAAAATTTCTTTAGTAAAATTAAACTCATCATCGTGAACTGACTTGATTCTTGAGTTTGTTTCCTGGAAGAGGAAAGTCAGCAATCAGTAACCTCCTTACCCTATACATACCCAATTCCTACAAACTACACATTTCAGTAAACTAAAAGAACTGTTATTAAGGGAATGTTAGAATTCTAAGAAAGAATCAAAAACCTTTGCGAAGCAAGCAAATGATATTTCTTTGTAAAGCATAATTAACCAACTACAGTTAAAACGACTCATAAACCAGGCAGGTAAGGAAATAAATCATTTAATACTACTCATAACTATATCTTTTGGAAGCAAGGGCAACTTTTTAGACCATTGTTGAGTTTTGCGTAATGACTTTATCACAGTCAAAACAGTGGAACCCCGTGACAATGCTAAAAATTTATTTTATAGCCTCTCTGTAAAGAATCTACAGTTAAAATCAGATTGTTCAAAGGTTGGTGTTGGTCATAATTTAACATTTGACATGCATTAACATTCCTTAAGAAGCAGGGGATGCCTATTGATGTGATCAGAGTATCAAAAATATGAATTAGCAACAGGCTAACTAATTCTGAAACACAGAAAGTGATTCTGTGAGGTCTACTATAAGAAATGTCCACTCTTCATGCACAAAGGGCATAAAAGCAGCGTGAAATGTTCCCAACAAACACATTTTACAGATGCGTTGAAAGAGCATCTCCAGTTTTGCAGTATTCCTCTATTTTGCAAAAAGGTGGAGGGAAAAATTACATTGGACTTCACTCCAGTTATGATCTCTAGTAAAAGCAGAAAGACATCCGTAGCTTCAATTTAGCCCAACATAGCAAAAATCTTGACATTTGCCAAACAGACACCACTATAGTAAAACTCCAACTCTCATCAACCTAAGGTTTATAACATTACACTCCACAAGTGAGGAGGCCATGCATGATCATCAAGCTTAAACATAACATTGCCGATAAATAAGCAGCTTTATGAGAAGTAATGGCTAGTATTTCACTTCCATGGGCGGTTGTCAGTTAACCAAACAATGATCCATAATGGCCATTATGGCTGTCATTGTGATGAAGTTATTTTACAGGACTAGCTAAATAACTCTTGAAGCTTTAATTGCTAAGTCTATCATGCAAAGCATCTCCGGTGGTCTTAGCAGAGAAACTGTTATAGCTATTTGAGGAATAAATAGCCACTTATTTTGGAGAAAGATATTGTAGAATGGAACGACTTGTTTCAAATATTGAAATACTTTTTACCAATGTGGAGAAGATCAAATTCAACGTAAGATATCAATAACATCTAAGAAAGTTGCAAAATGGTATTAGTTTTGGGAAATCAATCTTCCTACAAAGAGAACATATAGCTTCATCTTAGATCAAATCGAAGTTAAACCAGTGTCCTCTTTTAGCAAGGACTAAACTATACTAGATTATCCTTAAAGACTGCAATTTAATGTCTTGTTTTAACCCTTAAGAAAATTGAACTCAAATTATAAGTTAGTCAAGATTATTCTCCTATCCATGAATTAAAATCCCTTAGATTAGCATGAATCAACATAGCAGCTGAACCATGACATCTAAATGTTTTAAGTTTCAAATAAACCATGTTACGTTTGTACTGGCTAGCATTAGCATTCCTCATAGTTTTTGTCCCAATCAAGAAGACTCGAATGGAACTATACAACTAAAACCAGCTATTCCCTAAAATATGAACACGGGAATCAAGCTCTTCAAACCAAGAAAGGATAGAAACGAAAATAGTTAGCGGAAGCAGTTCCTAGCACCGCTACCTTTTTTAATTTTTTGTTGCATCTTCAGGCTCAGGCTATCTTAGCCGACTCATTCAGGTAATTTTAGCCTCCAATATGCTGAAAAGAATGATTTTCTCTCACTCTGTCGCTCACCAGAATATAAACCCAAGGTAATGATGTTGAGAAGCATATAAATATCCTTCCTAACACATAAATCCAACAAACCTCCCAATCGCAGTTTTTAAAGAAAATGGATGCAGATGTGCCAAAAGACTATGCATAATAATTTCAGACATCATATATGTTTCCTAAACAGAAAGATCAAATAGTAACCGCCGAGGCCACCAAACAATAAAGGACATGCAAATCTAAAATCCAGCAAGAACAGATCAAAATAGATGAAAAAATGATAGCATGAGAAACACAATAAACCTTACCACTAGAGGCCGCTGAACATGATCTTCTTGGTGATTGTGGTGAAATACAAACAACACGAATCCTGCAATTAAGAACATCCCAAGAAGCGGCCAGATCCACTGTGAAAACCTCCTCCTAACCGGGCGCCGAAAATCGGCCGCCCGCCTCCTCATCTTTCCTCGATCCTTCCCCGACAATTCACCACCAAAATATTAAGTTTCCCAATCGATCCATCTCTTCTTTTTCTATATTCTAGAAGAAAAACCAATCAAACACGACCAAACTTATAGCTTGAACAATAATGAGCCAAGCAGTGACCACTAGCTTACTCTGAAATATGCATATACTTGAGACCAATGAATACAAAAGGGGCTACAATCAACAACCAACCAAAAGAACAGTGCTTCAGCTTAAATGAAAGGTGTAACTAGATTGAATTAGGAAGGAAAAGGCGATCTGGTTCCTAGCCTGCGTGCATTTTTTGTGAGGGCAATAGTGAAAAATGATAACTTTTTTTATCGTCTTATAGTTTGATAAGGTCCGTGCTTGTGTAAAGACTGAAGCTTTAGGAGAGGGAAAGGAAGAGAATGGTCAGAGCTCGCCTCCGATTACAAATCCAAAGACTTCTGTTTTAACAACTAGTGTATCATAATGACTAAAAGGTCTCTACTTGGATCTTCGGAAAGAAAGAAACTTGTTTCTGTATAAACAACAACCTACATGTACTCCAAGTCCCTTAATTTCATTTCATCAAAAAGGATTTCATTCGTACATAGCTATTTGCTAAAATAGACGGAGTCGAGAGGTACTAAAAGTATGCATATTATGATGAGCATTCTTTAGGTTTAAACTTTTTATTTTTTATTTTAAAGGAGATTAATTTCATCACATGAACTTCTTTAAAGATAATTTGAATCTTATTTATATTAGTTTTCTATCAATCTTTTTTAAATTAACACCAAAATCTACAAATTTGTATAGAAAGATAGAAAAATGTATTAGGTATCTATTGATTCAAGAACTACTTTATTTGAAAGTCGGACGAAAAAATTATGGCTAAAAGAATTAAACATAATTTTGCCCTCCACCACATTGTACTGTTTCAGGACAATTAACATAACTTTCACTATAGATATTGGATTAAAGTCGTCTTTGGACATTTTCGAAGAGGACTTCTAGATCTACAATTTTTGTACAGACTCTAAAGAAAGATTTTGCCATTCGGAAGGTCAAAATACAGACCTTGTGGATATACAAGGTCAGATCGTGTATCTCGCAGGTTTGGCCATTTTTCTGCATCTGGAATACACAGTCAATGTAAATTTACACGGCTTGACCTTGTAACCTTCAAGTTTTTGCTCAATTTTTCTTCTCCAAAACATCATACAATTTCTACACCTACGAAAGTCTCAGAAAAAATGTAATGTAAAGACTTGGAAAGTTATAAGCAAAAAGCAATCATATTTCATTAATAAATCTAAACAAAGTTAGCCTAGCTTTAATTACATATCAAAATGCACATCAAACTTAACATAAATACAAATGGATGCTCAATGTTTGATATGCTTATAAAGCTATCTAAAAGTCACTAACTTAGTACAAAAGTTAACTATCTAGGAGTTTGTTCAAATGTCTTGCAAGAATCACTGATCTTTTCGTTCTACACCTAAGAAGGGAAAATGATGAGCTGAGCTACATAACTTAGTAGCTAATATATTATGATGAGCATTCTTTAGCTTTAAACTTTTTATTTTTTATTTTAAAGAAGATTAATTTCATCATATGAATTTCTTCTTTAAAAATAATTTGAATCTTATTTATATTATCTTTGAAGAAGGAATTGATCTGTTGTTCTTAAAGTGTTGTACCTTTACGTTTGAATAAATTCCAATCTTTCATTACAATAAGTTGGATGGTTAGGACGTTAAGAACATAGCAGGGTACTACAGTTTGGGAGTAGCAGATCTACTCCCTTGAAAAATATATGTGATGATTTTTATTGAATTATTATTTAATTTTAAATATTAATTTATCAAATACTTTATTTGAATATATATGTGATTTGAGAGTTATTAATTATATTTAAGAATTTGCGTTAAATATATTTGAAAAACGGCTGTAAATTTCTAATTATCAAAAAATAAAAGAACTCCATGGTTGATTTGTGGATGAAAAAGTGAAAGTAACATTATGAGTAGATCTTTGTTTCGTTTTTCATCGTATCATCAAGTAGATTTAATATCTATTGTCGGTGGCTTTATCTCTCCTCAACTTGATAATTGATAACGACTTCTGTCATTTTCTATGTTTCAATAACAAATGGTGAAAAACGATATGAACTGTCTGCCAAAGGTCAATGTTCCGGATCCACGAAGAAAAAATCAAATAAATACAAAAAATAGATTCTTCGTTTTGAATTCTCATTTCACTTATTAGCAGTGATATGAATACCGTCCCTATCAAATTTAGTTTCATAGTATCGATTAATGTTGAATATCATTTGAGGTCATGTTTAAAATTTATAAAATAGCCTCTAATTATTTTTTAATTACAAAATAATTCTCCAATATACTATACTATATAATTTATAATTTTATATCAAATCTATTAAAAATAATAATATAAATTTAAAATAATAACAATCTATTTATTTTATTAATATTATTTTTCTTATTTCACGTATAAACAATAACCACAATTAATATAAAAAATTATTTAATCATCTTACCAATATAAAACTAAAAATAATATAAAGTACTTAAAATGTTGTAATTTTATCATATAATAAAGAGAGATTATATCAAAACATCAAATAAAAAGAATAATAAAGTCTCATGACTCCGTAAGTATTACAACAAGAGATTGTGCAGAAGAACACAACCAAATAGAAGTGAAACTTGCAACAAAAATTTTTACAGTTAAAAGTTTTAGGGGGTGTTTGGTTAATGAGTTTGGGAAGATATAAATAGATAAGGAATAAAAAACTGTCAGTTGGTTATATATTATCATTACATGA
Source organism: Erythroxylum orinocense (assembly GCA_025531955.1). Classification (NCBI taxonomy): domain Eukaryota; kingdom Viridiplantae; phylum Streptophyta; class Magnoliopsida; order Malpighiales; family Erythroxylaceae; genus Erythroxylum; species Erythroxylum orinocense. The sequence continues at coordinate 12,291,650 of JANZLX010000007.1, read as the reverse complement.
ACAACATTTTAATATTTGAGTTTTAGGATTACTCCATACTCCCCAAATATGAGATAAATGAAAATCATTCCTGAGCAAAGCGTAAGTGTGTCACGCCTGTGATGTAGTGTCCCCTTACCTCAGGGTATACACTGAGACGCCCGAAGGTCATTTCGGTACATATCCTACGATAAAGGCAAGCTATGATCGATCACTACATTCACTTCACATGACATAGTATCATAATTCACTTATAAAGCATCATATTTAAACCACAATATTTTTAAACCAACTTTTTCCTCATTTCATTGCATAAAAACCAAAAGTCTACATTGTGTCCCTCAGCACTCCTTACATGTACAACATCAAAACCTAATACAAAAGTGTTATGTGAAAGAGGAAAATATTCAAAGTCTAACTAATCTGTCCAAAAATCCGAACTGACCGACCTTTGAGCCACGACTTCTCCAAAGGGGCCCTTTAGTCTTGTCTAAAGCACTATGTCTCCTATCTCCTACCTGAAAAGCCACATTGCAATTTTTGATGAGTTTTGCGAACTTAATAAGTGAACCATCATTAATAATTTCACCGGATCACATACACACATCATATATCGCACAATTAGTCATTCTAAACATACATTTATTATTCAGATACTCACATAACATGGCATATCATATAGTCATTCAATACAGCTTTGCAAAACATTCATGAATTTCAATCTTATATGAATGTTATATGCGTGAGACTCACATTCGTTCTTATTGTTGTGACCGAGTGCCTATCACAAACTTATACAAATACTGGCCCAAAGGGCTCAGTCAGAACAGAATCACGGAGCATAGCTCTATGTGCAAAAACATAAATCACGGAGCAAGGCTCTATGTGGAAGCACTTCATATTGGCAACTCAAGTCACAATGCCTTTATTTGAATATGCATTTTATGATATGCATCAAATACATATTTTTCATATATCACAATCACATATGATGCTCAAACAAAGCTCATAATCATCAGACCTAAGTCTAGCATTTAACTTTCGTTGAGAATCAAATGTCATTTAAAATACATGCCCAACTAATAAACTCCTAGGACTTCAAGTCAGGAATTTAGAAATAATTTACCAACAATTCATTAATATGGAAGTTTAACAAATCAAATCAATTACAAACACATTAATCCTACAAAACCATCTAGGTTGACTCACAATACACTCCAATATGCTATTGTCTGGATGAACCAGCAATGTCTGGAAGTTGACGTTCTAGTTTCTCCTCTATATCAAACAACATACACAATTATCATAATTTTTACAATTATAAACAATAATGCACGTGAATGACATGAAATATGTACAATGCATGTTCATGACAACCCCTGATATCTTTCCTTCAATTTTATCACAAAATCAGTCTCATATCCAAAACTCATCTAAGTATAATTTATACTTAGGTTTGTGCCTTACTAAAACCCTTAAAATTTCTATTCCTTTCTCATTGACTCCAAAAATCACCTAATTTGTTTCAGTAATTTGGAAGATATGCCTCAACATTATCGGGTTGTTCATGTCCAAAAATAGTGTACTATGTACAACTTCCATCCAGAAATTTAATATCTTAGACAATGAATCAAAATTAGACTTTTTGAGACGATTTGTAGGCCTATATCTCTAGTTTATTCCAAATTAAAAATCATCTCATTTGGAGTCTTACAGATCATGATATCATCAAAATACAGGAACATATTTAGTAAAATATCCAATTCATACTCTTCCAATCGATTCCCTTACTTTGATTAGACTAATCTTTTTTTTCGAGTCAAAAATAAAAGCTATAATCTCTATGGAGAGATAGAGAAATGTGTTATGAATCCAATGCTTCAAAAATCATGTCATTTGGAGATCGGACGACAAAGTTATAGCTGAAAGAATCAAACAAAGTTATGTTCACATAAGATGAAGCAGATAGCAGATGAAACAAAAAGCAGACGAAGCAAAAAGCCGATGAATGCGAGAAGCAGACGAATGGAGTCAGCTTAAGACGAAGCAAAGTCTTAAGAGGAAATGACATCATCACAGACGATATGACGTCATCACAAACGAATCGTCTTTAAAGTCGAAATAACTTTACAAACGATACATCTTCACACACGATATGACGTCATTACAGACAATATGACATCATTACAGACGAAGTATCTTTACAGACGAATATAGATGGTTAACTTAAGACGAAACAAAAGTCAACCTAAGACGATACAGATGATCAACTTAAAATGAAGCAAAAGTCAATCTAAGATGATATAGACGGTCAATTTAAGATGAAACAAAAGTCAACCTACGACGATACTACCTATACTCCTCAACTCAAAAACCTTTTTCTTAAACATCTCTAAGTTTTTCCTAAACTCACGTATAAACACCTATATATTCATACATGCTCAGTGAAGAAACAAAACATGTTTCACCTTTCCAACTTTAATCTTCTACACTAACCCTACACCCTATCTCAATGCTATTTCTAACTCCAAAATCTATTTCCACAACATTTGACCACTAGCAATCCATCAAAACCAAATAACACCATATCCACAATTTTCATCCCCTTAACACCATGTTCAAGAATATAAATATACATAAATGCCATGATCATGCACTGACAATAAATTCATCAACTTTATTTTAAAATTCCACAACTTTAACAATTTTATTCACTACTTACTTGTTGAAGACTCCAGAAGCTTCAACTATCTTCAAGCCTTAACTCTATACAAAACACGTAATCCATTGAGAGCATTATCCATCTTCTAGTTTCTTAGGGAAGAAGAAACAATTCACAAGGTGGGATTGATTTAGGAAAGGGGAAAAACACAGAAATCTCTTAGAAGGTGTTTGAAGCAAAACTTTGTGTATTAAGAGGAATTTCGAAGAAGGTGATTATGAAGAAATTATCCGGACAAAACTTAACATTTCAACTCTCAGAGAACAGCAACCTATTTTTAGCAAAGGTACAAAAAAACAACTTGACACTTGTCACTTTCCTATGGTCTAACTCTAACCAAGTTTCTTTTGAACTAAACTCTTTAACTCCCATCTTTACAATCCAATTATTTCCAAATATCTTTTAATTTCTTTTCCCTATTTTTCACAATGCTCCATAAATTTCAAAAGTAACTCCTAAATTCACCAACATTCACAAATACAATATTTACACTAATCACTAATATTTCCAATATAGATAAATTCAAAATCCACTAAATTCCCAAAACAATTCAATTCAATTATATCCAGAATTATTCATGAATGCATGTACAATTATTTTCATGTGCAACAATTTTACTATTCACATGTATATGTATGACACATTATGCATGAGCATGAAAAAATGCATTTCTAACTCTCATTAATCGCTCACATTTTTTATTTTAACCTTCTCATAAGTAATGGGATGTTATATGTGACAAGAGTGTCATGGGTCATGCCCATGACAATTATTTTTGTTTTTTAATAAAATAATATAATAGATTAGAATATATTAAAATTACATTAATTAGAATATATTAAATTATAACAAATTAACAATTTTTATTTATTTTTTAACAAAACAATATAATTAATTAAGTATCATTAATTAGAATATATTAAAATTAAATATAATTAATTAGAATATATTAAAGTTTGATGTCAAAAAAAAATTAACAATTTTTTTAGTAAAAAAATATTAATTAAATATAATTAATTAGAATATATTAAAATTTGATATAAAAATTTTAACAAACTTTTATTTTTTTCCTTTTTTAGCAAAACAATATAATTAATTAGAATATATTAAAATTTTATGTAAAATAAAATTTTAACAATTTTTATTTTTAAAGATTTTTAACAAATCAATCACTATCAATGGTAATGGTAATCATTCATTCATCTTAACCAACTATCATAATTATAATGATTGTATCCATTTCTCATTTTTTACTATATTTATTTTCATTCGTACTACCATTGTCCTATGTAAACATAGAGCCCCCTTATATTTATATTGTATATACAAAATTTAACATACGCATCATATACAAGTGAAGTTAAAATAAGAGAAGAAATTAAAAACTCAGAACTTTATCAATTGAATATCCCCTCAAATTGCATTGACCTTAATTCTTATTTGGTACAAAATTTTTATTATTGAGAGGAGCCTCATCATCATTATCATTCAAATTCATTGTATCAAATGGCATATCAATACTTTCCCTTCTAAGATTATCTTCCAATTCACTTTCTTCTATCAAACTCGATTTCTCAAAACTCAATGTGCTAAAATATCAGTATAGTTAAGGCAAATTGGATCAACAAAACTACTTGTTTTATTAAGAGCCATGGTAAACGAATAAAATTAAATCATTAAGAAATTATATTAAACTTACTAATGATAATAACATACATGTATCGAAGATTTAAATTGTATCAAATAAAGACCAAGTTGTTCAACCTTTTGTTATTTTGGTTAAAGGAGTAAAAAGAGACTAAATTTGATTTTGGAGTCCTTCTTAGAATGGTCTAGAGCTCTTTGTTATCTTTCCCTTGATTTTAAGTGTGTGAAATTGAGACCTCTAAGTTGGCGATCGATCCGCCCTTCTGCTCTGGCCGATCGATCCGCCCTTCTTCTTTGGCCGATTGATCCGCCCTTCTGCTCAGACCGATCGATCCGTCCTATTGTTCAGATCCCACTGCTCAGACCGATCGATCCGTCCTATTGTTTTGACCGATCGCTCTGTTCCCCCATTCTGACCGATCGATCCATCCCACTGTTCTAACCAATTGATCCATCCCACTGTTCTAACCGATTGATCCATCCCACTGTTCTGACCGATCGATCCATCTTTCTATTCTGACCGATCGATCTGTCTTTCTGTTCTGACCGATCGATCTATCTTTTGTTCGGACCGATCGATTCGTCTTTCGATCGACTTTGATCGTCTGACCAATTGACTTTTGATCGCTCGACTGTGATCCTTTGGCCGAGCGACTTTGAATTTTTGACTGATCAGTTTTGATCTTTGATTGACCGACCTCCTCCTGCTCTTTGACAAATCTACCGATCGATCTTTTATGTTGGGACCCGTTTCCGGATCCCAACCGAAAAACGAAAGCGAAACCAAAGAACGAAACACAGCAAAAAGGAATCGGAAACGAATCGAATTCCATACGAACTGAAACAAATGTCCGACCTCCGAAACAAATATCTCAGAGAAGATTTTAGGAAGCGTCGCGTTGGAAACTCTAAGACTAAAACCAATCCGAAATCCGTGTACATTTTTTTCTTCATTCTATTCTTTCTTATACAAATTCATCAATCGAAGTGACTTCAATATCCAATCGAAATCATTCACACTTAAAGTCAA